>JAJMHY010000019.1:0-256605 GCA_030583325.1 Saccharomycopsis selenospora
ATTATATAAAATAAATAAAATAGAATTAAATAAAATAGATTAAATATGATCGAAATCATTCATATTTATAGTAGATTTATGTTATTGATTCTATTTTGTTTTATCTCCAAGCAACTGTAGGTTTCCATGATTCTGCTCTTTCTAGAAGATTCTTATGAGGTATTATTATTGATATATCTTTAATATTATCCGATTGTTCGTTAATGTAGATATATTCTAATATCGTGACTCGGATGTTCTAAACAACTTCTAAATATATATCTTCTAGAATGTTCCAGCAGTTTCTAATATTAATCTTCTTATATTGTGACCAGCAGGTTACAACATTAATGTTGATTATTAATATTGATTATTCAGATTGTGATGAGAAGCTTAGGACAGAGTGAAATATGATCACATATGATTGACCATATGTTCAAGATCAACGTCAGCCTGAAGCTCTGACCTCATGAGCTCATTGTTCATATAGGTACAACATCATGTCATTCCAGCCAAATTCAACTAGTGATTAAAGACTAAACTTTTAGAGCGGCGATTTAAGGTACTTGCTTTGAATGCAATTTGGATACGCTTGGTGAACAAGAACATTTCTTTGAGATTATGACTATCTCTAAGCGGTTCCAACTTTTGGATCATCGTCTCATAAACAAATTTATTGTCAACTGTAGATACTGTTGGTACAGGTTTTGACATTTTAGCAACAAGATTTTTTTTTTTTTTTTTATTAACTTTGGATATTTACCAATAAACTTAGTGGACGCTACCAAGTATAACGTAAGACCAGTAAATCAACTTCAAATTGTCAGATCTCTTTTTATATATGTTTCCAGTCACATTGCACATAAAATATTATTCAACACACTTGTGGGTAGCCCTGTTACAGACGTTTTTGGAAGAGGTCAAAATAGCTCTCATTTGAAAAATTTAATTGCTCTTTTAAAAACCCTTTTTTCTTATATGTTTTACAGTTCCTCATAGATTTTATACTGTCCAAATTCATTTTTAGTTGGAACATATAGAATAGCACCATATCCTTCATGGCATAAAATATGTTGAAAATAATAACAGTTAAAAGTTTTTTGTCTTTATTTATTTTATATATTTTATTTTTAATTTAAGTAAGTAATAAATTACATGAAATTAATCAATCATGAATTCTCAAATTATTAAATTACAGTAGTTCTGCTACATCTTGGATGCATATGGGCACCTTCTTGATATCTTAATAATACCATAAATGCCTGGTTAAAATATTGCTTTTGGCAGCCGCGTAGATAATGAGCAGCGTGGGTTCAAATCCCACTAAAGCTACTCTGCTTAAAGGATTTCTTCCTTCGAAAGTATCCTAATGAGCTTGTTTTAATGAAAGGCCTATCCTTAATGAAAAGGTATCCTTGAAATTTTTAATTGCTGTGCGGATATAAAGACGAAATTCATAGCATTCAATAGTCATTTCTGGAATAATCTTCATAAACATCAATAATTTTTTGAAGCTTTTTAATTTAGGGACAATGGAATTTTTTATATCCTGGCTTGTGACATTATCAACATACGGCGTTGTTGGTTAAATTATAATTTTTAGAACTATCTTTACTGTTTAATCACTCCTTACCTCTATAGTCTTGTCCCTATTATGGTGAGTGGATTAGATTATGGTTGTAAGGCTTGTTAAAAAGATTATTACTATAATTGTCAACCCCAAGATTTTTAATTGCTGTGCGGATATAAAGACAAAGTCTCCTAAGATACAAGGAAAGCTTTTGTTTTTCTGAACCAACAAAAATATTTGGTAAATTTTCCGGATAATAACAATAATTTATCTTGCCTTGTTCCTGTCATCAAATTACCAACTTTTTCAACCTCTGAACTGAAGTCCATTATTTTATTAGTAGCACAGTTATAACTTGGGATTTGTTCAAACAAAATTTTATCTTGTTTAGTAAGTCCAGCTACCATCTTTTCACATTTGCGTTTTCTAATTAATCTAATAGTTGTATTAGTTTCTCTTTGTCTAGTTACTCTCTTTGCCTGTGGATCTTTAGGTGTTTTACAAACTTTAACCAACTGCAGCCTATTATGATATGAATGATCATTTTATAATATATTAAACTTATATTACGAACCTGTTGTTCTCTCTCTCTATTTATTCGTTCTCCGTCCTAAACTATGCCGACTAGGGATCGGGTGTTCTTTTAATTGACTCACTCGGCACCTTACGAGAAATTAAAGTCTTTGGGTTCTGGGGCGAGTATGGACGCAAGGCTGAAACTTAAAGGAATCGACGGAAGGGAACCACCAGGAGTGGAGCCTGTTAATACCTTTTTTGGTGTCTGATGAGCGTATACTCCGACACTTTAACTCCACGTTTGGTTCATCCCGCATCGCCAGTTCTGCTTACCAAAAATGGCCCATTAAAAGCTCTTCATTCAAATGTCCACGTTCAATTAAGTAACATGGACTTCTTACGTATTTAAAGTTTGAGAATAAGGAGAGGACATTTCGTCCCCAATACTTCTAATCATTCGCTTTACCTCATAAAACTGATACGAGCTTCTGCTATCCTGAGGGAAACTTCGGCAGGAACCAGCTACTAGACGGTTCGATTACTCTAATCATATTTATATTTGACTTTCTGTAGATTCTATTTTATTTTATTTTCAATTAATTCCTAACCGATCTTTTGTATTAATACACAGATTAGCTCAATAAGTATCAAATATTGAATGTGTTTTATGTGCATATATTGCTTTATTCACTACTTGACCTTTTCAGTTATTTATATACCAGTAGCACGGTACCATTACAATTTGAATATTTTGTAATCATCAATAGTAACACCACAAAGTCTCACTCAAAACCTATATTATATTAATAAATAGATAGTATTATATAGATAGATAAATAGTATATACAACACGTATGTATTTTAGTTCTTATATTTTTATAAGATTCGTTTTTTTTTTTTTTTTTTTTTTTATTATGTAATTGCTTATATAAGCCATACAAAGAATCAAGGAAAAAAGATTTTTTTGTTTTTTTATCAAATTATATAATATTATTGGATTATGAATAACTATTAATGAAATATTCTTTTGTGTAACATAGCAGGAACTATATTAGTTATCATATTAGTGTATCATATGAATGAGTGCAGAGGAATTAAAACCAGTTCGAAGATCTAAAAGATCAAATAAGGGTAAGAATCCCAGATTGCAAGAAGATTTTTTAATTGAAAATATTGTGGCTAAGGAAAATTTCAAAAGAAGCGACAATGTTGTTCATTCTAAAAAGACAATCGACAAACCACAATATGAAGAAGTGCGATGCCTTGTATGCGGTACAATTGATTCAAATTTCAACGAAGATGATGATGATAGAGGTGTCATGATTCAATGTGAAAAATGTGAGACTTGGCAGCATGGTTTATGTATGTTTGGCCATGTCGACGAAGAACTCTTCCCTAAAAAGTATACATGTAATATTTGTGATGGTTCGAAATTCAAGAAACTGGTCGAATTCAATATATCGCCAGAAGAATATTTTGGGAAAATATTGCCGGAATCAGGGATGTCTACTCGCGTTGATTTTCACAAAAATAAAAATGTTCAAACTGAAGAAGAAGAGGAGCAAGAAGAGGAACAGGAAGAGGAACAGGAAGAAGAATTTACTCATGATAAAAGAATATCTACTAAAAATAGTATTAAGAAAAAAAAATCTAATAATGAGAAAAATAAAAGTGATAATCATCAAACAGAGATTGTTAGAGAAAGCGTGAAAACTCAGTTTAAAACTATTTTCATGAATATCATTAAGCCTGACATGGAACAATTAAATATTGTTAAAGATTGGGAATCTTTTAGTGCTGAATGGTCCACTAGTTTTGAAAACCTATTGAACATAAATTTCCCTCTACCTAGTGAATTATCCAAATATAAAGAAAAATTTAGAAACCTAATGGCAGCCCTAAAGGATAAAAAAAATGGAAAATTACGAAAAGATATAATATCGGGGACTTTGTCATTAGAAGCATTAATCAAATTGCCAAACACTAGTCTCTTTAACCCAGATATGCAAGAATTTCATCATCAAGCAGTGAAGAGAAACTTATCAGAAGCCACATTGAAAACTACTATGAGTGTGCCCAAACTTAAAAAGACTCATAAAGGGTATGAAGTTATAGAAGAAGACAAAAGTGACTTTTTCGATAGTTTCAACCCATTAGACAACATTGTTTCCCAGACTGATACTCATAAAGCGGAAACTCAAAGCAATAATGATGAAAATGAAAAGTTAAAAGTTGATAACACGATTGACCGCTTAAAATTGTTAGCTGCTTCTAATACTAGTAATTATAATAACAGTAATAACGACTACGATGATGATAATGGCAACCTCGAAAACATCGATGATATCAGCGATGAAAAATTTAATGAACTTATTGATTCTGGCAACAGCCTGAAAACCAATAACGAGATTGTTTGGAATGGAACATTAAATTTCCCAGAATTGCCCTCAGTTGAAGTCAATGCATTTTTCAATTGTAAAAGCAACTACAATGGCGAAAAGAGGTCTGAGTTGATAGAAATATGTCATCGTTTATTCAATGCTGGTACAATGGAATTTGACGGTCGTTTAGATAAATACAAGGCCGAAACATACTTGAACAAAATTGAATCGAGAGACTTCTTCATCATAGAGCTACAGTGTAAAGACTCAATGGATCAAGGTGCATATTCAAAATTTTTCAAATACTTTAAATCGAGATTAAGATATGGAGTTATGAAATACAAACCGTGGTTCGCAAAGGATGCATTTTTAATACCCCTAGATTATAAAGATAAAAGCGAATTACCTGAATTTCTCAAGGCCATAGATAATTTCGATTACGACAGTTCCGGCAAAGAGAAGCTCTTCTGTATTTTCACAGTCAAGAAGGGGTATTCTCCTGATGATGATGATGATGATGATGAAACTACAGAGAAACCTGTGCTGGATCCTGCTCACCGGCCCAACACCGTGAATGACATTCTTTCTAAGCTAACACCCGACCAATCCTCGGCATTGCAATATATCCTAGATCAGAATCCGCATCTAAGAGACGACCCTAAGCAGCTAATCGAGTTTATAAATAATTACGCGAAACCAAAACAAAAAGATGTGGAGTAAAGGAATATCAATATCTTCTTTATAATCATGCGAGTCCCACGTGCTATATACTTTTACTTTTTTTTATTATCGCAGGCTCATTTTTGAAAGAATAATTAATATATTATATAGCATCTTTAACTGATTACTTTGTATCATAAACGAATATTCATCCAGTAGTCTCCTTTATTATAGTAAGTATCACAGAAAGCTGTATCGCTGCTGAAGTGTTCGTTCCCTCGAATGCTAGGTGGGTCGATGGCAACTTTTACGTAAATAGCGTGACCTTTCGCGAAGAAAAGAAGAAAAAAGCAAAGAAGAAAAAAATACAAAAAAAAAAACTCACAAAATTGAAAATAAAAAAAAATTGGAACTAAAAATTAAAAAAAGACATTTTATCAATATCATTGATTGGCTCTAATGAAGTTAGTTTTTTTATTTTAATTCCTGATTATTTTGTTTGTTTGGAGTTTTGGTTTGACTTATTGATTCATTTAGCAATAAATAACCTACATTTAGATAATAATTAGCTCTAATAACACCGATTATTCATTGACAATAATTCAAGTATAAACACAATTATTAATAGAGATTTCAACAATGAGTGGCTCATTTTCAAACGTCAAGGTTCCTCCTCCTAAATCCCCTACCACTTCCCAAAGAAAGCCTTCTATTGTGGAACTTTTGTCGACCCCTCCTGTCATATCAGCTACTAGTGATGATTCTGCTGACCAAATCCCTGTTGGTGGTGTATCTCTTTCAAGAAACTCATCCGTGTCATCCTCAGTGGTTTCTTCCAATGCTACTAATGACGGTGCCCACAATAGAGATTGGCAAGACATCCATTTAGTTAACCTTGTTGAGCAGGCAAAACTTGTCTTCATTAAGGGTGATGTGTCTATTGAAGAGGCCTTTAATACTTTGTATAGTCACAATTTGACTTCTTTGCCAGTTGAAGAATTTGATAACGACATCAATTGCACTACTTTTGATTATGGTGACCTCAACACTTATTTATTGCTTGTGTTGCACAAGATTGATATTGATGAATCTGAACTTGAATTTGATCCTCATTTCCAATTACCAAAATCTTCTACTGAATTACTTGCCGATGTTAAACAGGGGAAACAAGTTCCTGTGAAATTTGTTTGTCAATTAAGCCACAAGAATCCTTTTATAAAGTTCAATGAAAAGTTGGATACTTTGTCCTCGGTTGCTGAAGTTTTAGGTTCGGGAGTCCATCGAATTGCAATTGTTGATAATGAAAACAAAATAACTGGTATATTGTCTCAAAGAAGATTAATAAGATATTTGTGGGATAATGCAAGAAGATTCCCATCACTTGATAATTTGTTACAAACTTCAATTGATGAACTTAATATAGGGTCTAGTAATGTTATTTCTGTTTACGGTGATCAACCTCTTATTGATGCATTAGTCATTATGCATAATGATCAAATATCTTCAGTTGCTGTTGTTGATAGACATCAAAATTTACTTGGTAATATTTCAATTACAGATGTTAAACATGTCTCGAAGAGTTCCCAGTCTTTCTTGCTTCACAAACCATGTTTACACTTTGTTTCAGTTATTCTTAACTCTAGAGGTTTGGAAGATGGTCAAGATTCTTTCCCTATTTTCCATGTCTTCCCTAATACTTCTTTAGGCAGAACAATTGCAAAATTAGTTGCTACTAAATCTCATAGATTGTGGATTGTTAGTCCTCGTGCTTCTTCCTCTTTTTCATCTCCTAATAAGCCTAATACTGCTGGTGATGTCAGTTCTGCTTCAAGTATCAAGGAGAGCTCTTTAGATGCATCTCTTAGCTCTGCAGGTTCTGCAACTTCTCCATCTCCTTTATTAAATATTAAGCCAGATCCTTCTGGAAGAGCTGGAAAATTAATTGGGGTTATTTCATTAACTGATATTTTAGGCTTATTAGCAAACAAATCCGGTAATAAGTTAATTGATCCACATGCTGCAAGAAAACAAAGAAGAAGATCATCTAGCTCTGCTAGTTCCAGATCTTTGAAAAGTGTTGAATTTTTAAGAAAATCTAATAAATCTGCAAATACTAGTGCTGATCTTCGTCAGTAGAATTTAACTTTTGATTTTTAACAATGTTACATTTTTACTATTTATTTCTTTTTTATTTTCTATTGATATCTTTTATTTATTTAGTATACTTCTGTTTTTACTTATCCTTTTTTTTTTTTTTTTTTTAACTTATTTTTTTATATTGTCATCATTGTTACTAATATTACCTATTACTCATCCTCTCTACAACTATATATTATTATTAATAATATCCTTATTTTAATTTAATTTCAGTTATTATTGTAAACCCATACATATAGGTATCTATCTATTATATATACTAATTAGTTAGCTTGTGTAGTATTCCCTTCATCGTGATATAAATCAGGAACTAATAAAAGATATTTCTCCATTGCAACTCTGAATCTACTTTTGTATTGTTTTGGTGTAACAATGGTTGGTCTTTTCCCACCACCTCCAACAAGACCCTTCTCTTTGACCCAACTTTCTAATTTTTTATCCCAAGTGAAAGTTCTAATATAGTCAATTAATCCTGCTACTAACTCATTCTTCTCTTTATCAATTCCAATGACTAAAGAATAATCCATAACATTCATTTTGCTGAAGAATAAAGTGTCATTATAGATAGATAATTTCAATGATTTCTTGCTCTGAAGACGAACAAAAATTGGTGATTCAGCTATATGCTCAACCATATTCCCATCTAATAACACTTCATTATCTTTACCTGTTTTTTGAACATGACGATTTCTCATTGATCCCTTTAAATCAAAAATCTCTAATTTTTTACGTCCATAAAATAAATTTTCCATAATCATAAAATCTAATTTACTATTATTGCCTGTGCTTGAATTTTTAATTGTAATTTGATAAAACCCAAATATTTTTGAAATTGCACTTGGTAAGTCATGGAATAATGCCTGTGACATATAAGCAAAATAACTTGGTGCCATTTTCAAGAAAGAATCTAATTCTGCACTAGATAATTGCTTAATGATAAATCGGTCATCGAGTGTTTTCAAAAATGTTGATCCACTTTTACCACCAGATGATTCCCATTTTTTACATTGAGATACACTCTGAATAAAATTAAACTCACATCCACACTTTTTCCTGAAGGCTTGAAACTGGTCAACATAAAATATTTTACATGAAAGTATAGCTGGCCCATCAACAATTTTATATTTTAAATGAATCGATAATTTTTTCAGCATTTGTGCTTGAAGTACAAGTTCTTCCATTTTGCTTCCAGGTACTAATTGAAAATCTGGTGAATCAGATAACTTTAAAGAACTTATTAAATCGGTCTGTCTTTTCTTGCATTTTTGAACATAATCCGCAGAACTTAGGAAAAATGCAATTAATGAACTTGGTTCATCCTCTCTGACAATAATATCAGAGTCAACAAATACATGTTCAGTTGGTTCTAATGGATAATCTAACGGTTTCCATAACACTGATCTATCGGCCCAGAATTTCTTTAACGTTAACAATAAATTAGATGTCACTTGCTGAGATATTTCTACTTCTTTTTTACCCTTTTCTTCTGGCTTCTTCTCATCATTTTGTATTATTGATTTGCTATAATTTCCACTTTTATCTGGTTCTGCGCTATCAGGATTACTTCCTTCGAGTTTCTTACTATCGCCTCCTATAACAGCTGATTCTTCAAATGGTTTTTTCCCATTATTCTTATCTTCTTTATCTATCACTTCTTCTGTATTTTTATCAATATCGTTTTTCACTATAGATGATTTTTTCTCAGTGTCATCATCATTAGAGATTTTCACCAATTTATTTTGATTAGGTATTCCCATTTTGTTCTTGTTAACCTCTTCTGTAGAGTTTTCAATTTTAGAATCAATGTTATCTGGCAGAATTACTTTCGTATTTGTTGTATTGTTGTTGTTGTTGCTATTATTTTTATTATCTTGTCTAGGATCTTTTTTAATATTAGAACTATCATTAGAAGAGTTTGATATTTTATTAGTCTTTCTGTTATCATTGCATGATTTATTTATGACTTTTGATTTCTTTATTGGTCTAATATTTTCATCATCATCTTCAACAGCGTCTTTAACATCACTATAAATCTCAACAGTTGGTTTGGACGTCATTAACGGAATTGCCTTATATCTATTAGCAATCTTTTCCTTTTCTCGTTCACGCTGCATTACAAACTCTTTATTTAAATTAGTATGCATTTGATCATAAAATTCTCTAAGTCTTCTCACTCTAGTAGAAATTTGTTTCTTGCTATCATTCATGTTAACTTTCTCTTCAGATAACGGCCCCTTTGATAACTTGGATTTGTTATTCAATTCATTTTTTAAAAGATTACTGGTTAGAAGAACAGGAATACGCAGATCTTTAGGATATGAAAATTGTTTCTTTGGTTGGGGATCATCTGATAAACGTATGTTTTTTTTAGTATTATTTTTAGCTGATGAAAGTCTTGATTCCACTTTATAAACAGCTTCAAATACTTTTGAATTCTTAAGTGTAACCCTTTTTGGAATATTCAGTTTAGATTTTTCAACTTTCTCACTACTTTGTTTAGAATTAGATAATGATTCAGAGGTTGATGCCTCTTCAGATTCGTCTTCGGTAAAATTTTTAGTACTATCATACTCTGATAACTGTGTCGAATCATCAGTTGTATCGCGCTCAATCTGATTATTCACTTCAATTACATCATCAGCATTATTTTCATTAACGGACCCTGATATGATATCGTTTTTTTCGTCTAATGTTTTAATGGATTCATCACATTTTTCAGACTCTTCTTGGAGTGGTAATTTATTGTTCACTTTATCACTCTTGTTATTGGCTTTCTCGTTTTCAGTTTGACTATCGCTTGATGATGATTTAACTTCATTAATCAGTGGTTTATCTTCCTCTTCCTCATTTTCATCTGATGGTTCCTTTTCTTTGAAAAAATTTCTTAATTGAAAAGCAGTAATACTAGTAATATCATTTTCACTTGGTAAAAAAGTTTCTTCATAATTAGCAAATTCAGAATCCCAATCAACACTTAAATTTTGAAGATCTTTCAATACACTATTCAAGGGTAAATATTCTAATGGTGAGGTCAGAAGAAAAACTCTTTTAGCTTCTTCTTTAATGCTTGTGAGATGTTCATCCGATAATTCAATTAACTCTCGTATTCTTTCCTTTGCAGCATCAAAGTTTTGTTGGTTAGTACTATCAATCTTAACCCCACTCAATCTTGTCTTGACACTAACAAAGAATTTATCTGCTCTATCAACAATATTATGGTATATTTCTAGTTTTAAATTGGCATCTAAATCAGGTAACCATCTAACTTTATCACTGGGTGTAACCACTTCTAAAGGATCGATTTTATTATAATCAATTTTAATGGCAATATCATTAATAGCAAAGTATTTGATTCTATCTTTAATGAAATCATGATTACATTCATCAGAAGACGTAATATGTAATGGTACACTTGAAAATAAAAATTCTAAAAATTTCCCAAAACTAATCATCCATGTAACATCATCCATTATCACTGGAAGTGTTGAATGATTACACTTCTTGCAAACACTCCACATTGATATTCTATTTTCAGGGGTACCAATTGTCGGGACATGCTCCTCCATAGAAACTTTTATAATACCAGTACCATGAGCATAAGTTTTATAATGATCAATCATCTTTGATTCACAACCTTCTTGACATGGTTGTGAAGATGAAATAATAGTTTGTTCAATATATTGACCTAAAGATATATCACTACCATCAAAGTAGAATTCAACATGAGAAATATGAGGTATAGTACAGTATGTCTTCGTTTGTTTGTTACTAGTTGAAACCAAAAAATAAATTGTTTGATGGAAAGCTACTTCTAAATATTTGGTGATATGATCATAAAATGACTCCCATTGTCTTGAAGCTTGTTTTAGTTTGATTTTTATTTCTTGACTTTTACTGAACACAATATACTTCATTAATGATTGTAAATATTGGTCACTCATTATATCATGATCTACTGCCAAATTATAAATGTTGATTAATTTGTTGGTCATCTCTGGTGTAATATTATTAGTGTCATATTCATTTTGAAAATCAATTAATTGCTGCTGCAAATTTCGGGCCTTCACTAAAGTATACGGTAATGGTGAATTGACACTAGGTGATATAGAAAATAATCTCTCTCGATATGAAGTAATAAAATCTTTAAAATATCCATTCACTGACAAATCTTCGTTAGGATCATGTTTAAGTTTTTTCAATTGTTCTCTTTTAAGAGGAACCACTTGCATATTCTGAAGAAAATGAGCTTCTAATCTCAAATGGAAAAGTACATAAACCATAAATTCCATTATATTTTTTACTTGATGAAGAGTCACTTCATCAGGGCCTCTCAATATCAAAGTACATCCAAATGATGTATTGCAGTCATTGAAAAATACAAAAGTTTTTTTGATGTTCTTATAAAGAAATGATTTAACTTCAAAAGAACTACAACATCCAAGACGAGGTTGAGAAGCGAGCTTTTCTATACTAGTGATAATATCAGCATCTACTAATCTAGAAAGTCTATCTATTATTAATGGTTTCACATCGATTAACACCGAGATGTCAGCATCATTTAATAATTTGAGAGCATATCCACAAACAGGATATCTAGAAACAATAACAGAAGGTCTAGGCTTTAAAGATAGTATAAGTTTTATTCTGATATCTAAATATTCCTTCTCTTGAGACTGAACCTGATCAATAGATACAAACGTTTGGTTACCTTTAGAAAATTCAAGTGGGAATGATATTAGTGCAATTATAGGATTTCTTATTTTAGAACTCATAGATTTTAATGCAAGATTTTTCGTAAACACCAAGCCATTTATACAACGACTTTCTTTACTAGTAGCACCTAAAATTTTCTTATGTTTGATATATCTAGTTACATCGAGACTATCGCCATTTCTAGGATCTGGGTTTATAGTTTCAATTGATGTTAGTAATTTATAAGCTGGTTTAAGCCATTCATTCTTATTTACATTAAACTGCGATAATGATTGCGTTAAAAAATCTTTTAGATGCTTGATGCTAAGATGATCTAGCTCTGAAATCATATAATTATGCTCTTTATGGCGTGTCTTGCGTTTACTTTTGATTCCTGGATCACTATCACCTCCTGTGTATGCATTCGTTGTGTCAGTGTTTCCGATAGCCAAGTACGAAATATTATTTGATGATTCTGATGGCACTATTGGCACTCCCATTGTGGAGTCATCGTCACGCTGGTTCTTAGAAAAAGTTTGGAATGATCGTAGTGAAGCAGTTTCATCAAATATTTGCGAAGTTGATGATACATTAGGAGCAGTTATTCTCTTCTTTGAATTCCTTCCTTTACTTTTGGCTCTCATCAATGAAGTTCTTGAACGGTCTAGTGACTTTACATTGGCCAATTTATTTATACTGTAATTAGATCTTGATGGTCTTAAATTTTTCAATTCTCTAGGTCTGGAAGGGTTAAGGTTGTAAAAAGTGCTTGAAATGGTGGTGGTGGTATTAGAATCTGAATCCGAATCTGAATCTGAATGTAAAGCTGTATAAAGAGACATAGAACGGATATCCTCCTCATCAGAATGCGGATTCTTTCTTGATTTGCTTTGCTGTTGCAGTAGCTGTTGTGAAATGCTGTCACTCTTCTTGGTTTCATTTATGCTATTAAGTTGAGAAGAGCTGCTGCCCATTATTGTATTGAAATTACTAAAACTGTTGGACATGGCTGTAGTGTTGCCATTATCATCATCATTATCATCGTAATCATCACTGGAATAGTCATAATCATAAGTTAAACAAGAATTGCAAACCCTTAATTTACCATCATAATTGAACTTTTGGCCAGAGATCAAATTAGTACAATCACTGCAAAAGATTTGTCCACACAATCGACAATGATGTCTTCTACGGAAAGTTGTGAAAGGCTGAGCACAGCTAAAGCACTCTTTAGAGGTGTCATCTTTCATCCAATATTCTCTTGATAAAAGAAGATTGTTCCTATCAATTGACTGATTCAGAAATAGTTGGTACATCTTTTATAAGATCAATCGATCATAATTAATAGAATATTCAATTATAATCGGTACTATTGCAGAGAACAAGTAATGCAATGGACTAAAATGTAATAGTAGTGATAATACCAATTTATTATACTAATTTATTATACCAATTTACTTATTATCGGTTTATTGACTATTTGTTATCGCATCAATCCCATCAATTTAGGTGTTGTATCTTGATTTGTTTTTGTTTTTATTCTTTTTTTTGTTATTTTTATATATTTTTTTTTTGTTGTTTTTACATATTTTTTTTCCCGATCTTACAGATAGACAGTATCTAAATAATATAAATAATATAAATAATATAAATAATATAAATAATATAAATAATATAAATAATATAAATAATATAAATAATATAAATAATATAAATAATATAAATAATATAAATAATATAAATAATATAAATAATATAAATAATATAAATACAAGAGTTTATTAATATACTATATAGTAAATGAGTAAAATAAATTACGGTATTCTTTGGTGTTATTATCTTTTAAAAAACTATTAGGCAAATAATTTGTTGCAAAGTTTTGAATATTAGATTTGTTCATTATGGCTTCATTGAACACATGGAGTTCCCAAAATCCAGTAGCTGAAGAGCACGAAATAATTTCGTCTTGAACGTTTTGGTTCCTATTGAAATGAGATAATTGTGATGATTTGGTTAATGTACAAAGTGAAATATCTCCCCCTAGACCGCAAACAAAAAACATTTGACTTTGTGGTTCCAGTTGTGAAAGATTCCAAACTGGTTTAAAGTCACACTTGACAACACGGGCAATAATCCCCGAATTGAATTTGAAAATCTTCTTTAATTGAATTTTCTCGGGCTTGATATGTAATCCGGTGATTGAAAAATGATGTCGATCTGATACAACTACTGTTGAATTGAGGAATTCACTATCATAAAGAAACCTGGAAACTGTGTCTCTGTTCACTATTTTCAATGAATCATCATGTGGAATATACATCATAATGAAAACCGACGAGGATTTGGTAGAAACTATGATTTTATCTCCAGTGATTGCCTTCACGGATATTATATCACTCCCCAAACTAAGCTGTTCTTTAGCAGCAGTTAATGTTTTAGGACTAAGTTTGTATTCTCTGGTAAAAAGCACTTTCCTGCTAGAATATACCAAAACATTTCTTTTCTTAAGTTGAACAATTGAGAAAACCGGGCCCTTAGTTCTCCATGTATACAAGTTTCTAACTTTAATAATGTCTCTTTCATTTTTACCCTTTTTCAATTCAATAACATGAACTAATCCTTCCTTTTTCAGTTCTGTGTAAGAACCAACAACCACATTCTTGTAAATTCTACCATCAACACTACTCTGTATGTCCCACGTTGACATACACAAAGCTTTTTCCAGTTCTTCAAAAATTGCATTTTCCAAAGGCTGAGTTCTACCATCTTCTTTATTATGCTTCGACACTTCTTTTCCTCTGATTTTTTTATAATTCTTGACATCAAAGAAAGATAATCTATCCTTTGGTTGGTTCGAAACAACACAAAATGCATGCAAATAAGGAATATATAAGATTTTTGATGGTGTGCAATGTATAGGGAATATTTTTGGGCAGGGCACAGCTTCTTGAGTTAATTGAACGGTGACAAATCCTCTATCGAGTAATATTCCAAGTTCTAATTGATTTTTATTATTATTATTATAAGCATAATTAATATCTAGCACTCTTCTCTCCAGAGAGCTATCGTCATCAAAGAACACTCTGAAAGGTTGGAAGTATAAAAATCGTGAGGGGATTCTCCATAAATATTTCCCATTCAAATATACAAAATCTTTACTGTGTTGCCTAGGAATAAAAATCTTTAATGGCAGTGATCCAAAATTTAAAATATCTTTGTCAAATACCCTAATCCAATGATTATTCCCTTGAACGTTGTGCTGTATACCTAATTTAAGGGTAGCCAAATTACCACCAAAATCAGATATATAAAACCACGATTCTTCTTTATTATTGTCTAATAAATATTCAATATCATACACTGCACTATCAAAAAATTCTTCTATTTGTAAAAAATTCAAGTAATGAATGTCATCAGTATCTTTAGTAGGTAACTGGTAAAATTGAACTTTACCAAAGGTTGTTCCGATAGCCACAAATGATTCTTCTTTTAAAACTTCGTCATAGTCAATAAACCCTTCAGCGAGTCGTTTCATTATAGTGAATATTTTCATCGACGTTGGTTCAAAATCAATATCTTTGGAAATTATCTCATAACATGATGTTGAAGTTGTCTTTTTAAAATTGATATAGTTCAATTGTAAATTGATGTTTTCACTATTGTTTGTTATTTCTGTGATAAATACTAATTCATTATTTAATATCGAATAGTTTATAATGGTACCTTGGACATCAATGGTGGTTATAACCTTATTAAGCTCACTTATTATAACTGAATTTTGAGTTATTTGGATGATATAGTTTTGTTTATTGTTGTTCATATTATCATCCTCATTGTTTTTGTTGTTGTTGTCATAATTTTTTAAAATGCCGCAATATAATATACGTGAATTTATCAGTATCCCCGTAATCAATTCTGGAGGGATATATTTATATGGTTTTCTAGGATTTTCATTTGAGTTAAGAAATAATTTATTTTTGCCATTGAAAAATGATGCAATAATGTACTGTTTATCATCATAATATAAAGGGAATACTTTAATGGCTCTTTTAAACTCCACTCCAGGTTTACTAATTCTATTTCTAGTTTTGATTCCAAATTGCATGTTCACTAATGCTCCGTTATGACCTACTCCAGAAGCAATCCATAATTCTTTTGTACTGCCGTTTTTCCTCGTGTCTAATTTATCAATTACCTTATAATCAAATGCCATTGTCCAATTTGTATATTCTTTGACTCTTTCTAATGATACTAAATAATAATTGAACTTGGATTTTTTATTATTATTTTTCACAAGTTTCACTTTATCGGTGAATCCATTGGATTTTTCATTACCCACGGTGAATATAAAAGTATCTAGTTCATTATCTCTATTGAATGTGAAAGAAGTTAAGCATACCCCAGAAGCTTGGAAAAAAGGCTCAATTGTTGCAATGCTATTATTCTCAATCTTCACTAAATACACAGACCCGTTATCAGTACCAATCAAGATAGATTCACAATTACTATTGTCATCATCAAAATATTCAAAACTGGTAGGGAATGAATCATCCCAGACATTTTTCTTGACCTCGAATCTGTCTATGCCAGCATGGATTAATTCAGCACTAACAAAATAAATGTCAAAAGTAGTAATGAGAAGCACATTTGGAGAATTCTTTAATGGAACCGTCATGCAAGGAATTTTGAATTGTCTCTCTATATTCAAATGAGTTAATTGTTTGCTACTCTCAATTTTATTCTCGTCAATCCAATCTAATAAATGGAATGCAAATTTATTCTCGGTGTCTAATGTTATCACGAAAAGAGTATGAGGAAGCTTTATATTTTGTTTATCAATAATATTTGATTTTCTATGAGAAAGGAAACATGACAGGACTATAATGCCAGGAAATTTTATATTATGAGGTTTCCCAAAATAATAGTGTTTAGAATGCTTATTAAGTTGAAGTATAGTTATCCAATCGTTCAATGCAGTCAATGCAATAGCCGATCCAAAATTATCAGAACTAATAATATTCCCTACTTGATATAAAACGCTGGTATTGGTATCAATTTTGTCATAATCACTTTTATTGTTGTTCTTGAAAACTGCACTAGTACTTATGGGTATAGCATCATAGTCAGCTAATTGTTGGATTTGAAAAATAAAGGGTTTATAATAATCAAAACTATAAATGTATTGAAGTTTAATCCCAATTAAATAGCCATTTTTCAACGATATTATTATACTATCGTCATCATCCAGAACTAGTCCCGGTTTTTGGCAAGCGCATCGAATTTCAGAGGGCAAAGGGAAAATGTTTTCGTTAATAAAAATTGAGGTTGACCTTATTAATACAGTAACATTATCAATAATATTCTGGTCCTCGCTGTTGTTATTACTACCGTCGTTATTTGAATCGTTCTCGGCAAATAATTCATCTAAAGTGTCCATTGATTCAAAAGGGTCTGATCTGAATTCATTAGTAGATTGGTCAAACCCGAATAAATCTTTCTTCACTTTTGGCTTAAAATAAAAATTGGTTTTATTGTATTGTTGCTGCGATGAGTTATGAGTTTTGTAGTTGTTGCTGTTCCTCGATAATTTCAAGTGAAAGATGTATTTGATTATCGGCGAATGAATTAAAGGATTAGTCACAACGTGCTCCTGGCTAAGATTGTCCAGGTCCATAATTCCTGTAAATGGGCCCCAACTATATTCACTCCAATTTTATTATAAAAAAATCTATCTTGAAATGACAGGAAGTAGGTGATAGGCCACACAAATTAAGATCTTTGTCAAAGTAATATTATTTTTTTTCCTTTGGTTCTCTCTATTGTATTAATTATAATTAATTAATTTGACTAATTAAATGATGATGATGTCTCGACTTTTTTTTTTCTTTTTTTTTTTTTTGTGGTTATTTTTTCAAAGCAATTAAAAAATAATTAAGTAAGAAATTACATAATCTATTAAATCTCAACTTTTTCAACATGAACCATACGGTAATTAACGATCTGCTTGCTATGCTTGCTATTTAAAGAGTATATATGGTTACAAAGAATAGTTACAACTTAGAATTGTTTATTTATATGAAAAATTTTCTAAGTTAAATAAAGAAGAGGAATACGTAAGTCTGAAGTGAAAGCAGAAATTGAGAAAGTTAAATAATACAATGTTTTTTTTAGTTTTTTTTTTTTCATTTATCAGAATCAGATTCTGATGATTCAACGGTTTTATGGTAATATTTATCAAGGCCAGCAAGTCTGAGTCTTTCACCGAAATTGGCTAATAAGACCGCAGAAATGCCACCAATGAAGATAGCAATAGAGCCAATGGTACTATTCCAACCAATGCCAATAGTATTGATGGCTGGCAAACAGGTCGAGGAACTGATAATCCCTAAAGAATAACGAATAAAGTAATTGCCACCAATGGCATCACCTCCAAGTTCAGGCATTGAATCAACGCAGTAAGCATTAATTGACGGGAATGAGATGGTTTGGCCTAGCCCGTAAAAGAAAAGACAAATGATTGGTACTGCGTATCCACCTTTTTCATATTCTAAGGACCAGCCATAAATTAAACCAGTGACTGGCATAACAAACAAAAGCTGAAAGAAAGTAGAGCGAATACGGTCTTCAGGGATTCGCTTACCATTTCTCTTTTTAATGTATTTTCTAACCATGTAATCAGCGTACTGCCCACCAATGAGAGAGCCACAAACATTACCAGTACCTGGGGCTAAGTAAAACAATGCCCCATAAATAGGAGTCGTCAAATGGAATCTAGGATCAACAACGTACCTTATTGGGGTCAAAGTGTTATACATACCAAACAATATAGTGGAACTGATAATCCCTGCAAGAATAAGATTATAGTATTTAAAAGACGTGGCCAATCTGAAAGGATTAAAGGCAACAAAGATATATTTTTTAGTGACGCCAGTTTCTTCGCGGATCTTGTCAATCCCGGTTTGTTTCATAGTCTCGGGAACCAAAATGAAAAACGCAATAAATAAAGCACCACTTATAGCCGTCATAACAAAGAACACAAGACGCCATGATTTGAATAGACAAAGCCCAGCAATCACCGGTCCTAAACAGGGACCAAGCTGCGCACCAAGAACGTTCACACTAATAGCCCTACCACGCTCTTTAGGTAAATTGGTGTCCCCAATGATACTGGCACCCAAAGTGAAGAATGCAGTACCAAATAAAGCAGTAGTGCATCTGAAAACGAAAAACATGGCCAAATTTTGAGAAAACCCAGACAAAAGCGAAGAAATTGAGAACCCGGCCAAGCAGGTTAAAAAAGTTGGCCTACGGCCATAAATGTCACCTAATGGTGAGAAAATACAAGGCGAAATCATCATGAAGAACAAATACACCGAGTTTGTAGAATTGATCACAGTACCGGTAGTGTGGAATTTCTCAGCAATGATTGAAACTGCTGGTAAGAATGCAAGCCCGGACATTGGGGATAAGAATCCTGATAGCGCAACGATGATAATCACACAAAGTCGTTGAGAATGCGACAATTTTAATTTATCGTTATAATTATCAGGAATCGAGGCACGAGAGCTGACCTGACTCAAGCTAGGACCATCCGGCTGCTGCTGCTGTGAAGTGACTCCAATAGAGTCGCCCATCTGCTTGCTTTTACTAGCAGCTTCAGGGGTCGTATGCGTAGACACTTGTCGAGAACGTATCCTTTTGATTTCACGATCGACGGCATCATCAACGACACCGGTTAAAGAAAGGGCAACGTCTTGCGTGGCCATTCTTGAAAGCTGTCTCGACATATTGTCTTCGTCATAATCGTCTTCGTCATCAAAGTCGGAATAATCTTTGCCAAGAGTCAGATGAGATTTCCCATCAGTAGTATCAATTGGATTTTTTTCAACATCAACATCAAAATTGGATACTTGAAACTCGGTGTGAGGAACTGGCTCCTGGTAAGAGTTTGACGAGCTAATACTGCTCTGGTCATCATTACTAGTATCGTGCAATGAAGTCATCTTGAGTGTATATCAATAATAGACTTTTCTTGTAATAAAAAAAAAGATAAAAAAAAAAAAATGGCAGTGGTCCGATGGAGATAAAAGTTAAAAAGACAAAAAAATTTTAGTTTAATTGATAACAAAGCATAAAATTTTTTTTTAGATAATAATGGTAATAGTCATCTATGAATAATTCTATGAATAATTCTATGAGAGTATCTAGATCTATTAAGAAATATATTATAAGGCAGGTGTGATGTGTTATTTTTCTAATTTTTGTATCTTTGAAAGCAAAAGAAAAAACGACTATTGATTGAGGAACGGCTATATTAACTTGATGGGGTAAAATATAACGGTGACTGACTCATAATAAGTAAATATAGACCAAAAAGTAAAACAAAACAAAGCAAAGCAAGAAAATCTAAATAGAGTAATTGAGGAAACTATTTATACTTGAACCTCAGGTTTCATTTCTATTAGAAAAGTTCATTTCTTTTCTGTAATACGTAAGAAAGGAAACATCCAATGACAAGAAATGACAAGAAATATATATATATACTAGATTATCTCGATATTCATCTCCTTATAAGAACCCCTGAGCAATTAGTCAGGTAAAATTTTTATTATTGTATGACTAAGACCGGACTCCTCTGGTATCACGAGTTAACACTGACCTCATAAAAAACAAATTATGCTGGAAATGGGTGATACTATATATAATATTTCTGACATACTGCAGGACTTTGAAAATGCCATTAACAGTTTGCCTTTTTCTACATATAATAACCTTTTTCCAGAGAGTTAATTTACAAGATCTACAGACCATACTTGTTTAAATTTTGTATATTATATAGTATGCCTTATGTATTGTATTTTATTTATGCCATATTTGATTACACGAAGTTGATGTGGTTAGAATTGAAAGGTTTAGTACCATAATTTCATAAAGATACTAGAGAATCCAATATCATCGGATTCTAAAAGATAAATCCCATACAAACTAACAATACTACCAAAAGTTAACAAGCCCATAGCGTAACTGTAAGCCTTACCGTAGACTCTGGCTGGGATATAATCAATAATACATGATTGGAAACCGGCATAGGAATGAACTAATAATAACACTGATAAGATCGAGTCTGAAAGGGGTGAAATCGACCCAAACACAAATGGCGAGATAGTTAATGGAACTAACCCGGCACCAATGAATCTTTCAAAAGTCCAGTGTCTGGATCCGTGCAATTTGTCGATAGGTGGAGTCACGTAGGCGTCGTTAACGGTACCAATAATGTTCCCTGGAGGTTGTGGGATGGTTTTAAGAAAAGGAATAGTGAAGTTTCTTCTGCTATTGATGATACCTATTGATGCTGGGTTGAAGCTTTTTGAAATTAATGATTTACTGGCTAAACCGGCAAACCCTTTAGAAGCTAAGAATGACATATTGAATATTAAGTATTTGTTGCTATTGCTATTTGCTATTTGCTATGAATATATTGGTATTGAACTTGCAAAAGATATAATATCAAAATACAATATCAAGATATAATGTCTATGAAAGAAAATACTAAAAAATTCTTTATTTTAAATAATACTAAAATATTTTTTTTGCTCTTTTTTTTGTTTTTTCGTTGTAATTCAGTTTACGTAAGGAAATTTTTACAAGTTCTCATTGGAAGAGCGCAAGAACGGAGCAAACATCGGGAAATAATCATAGAAAACCTGGAGAAATATCCGATTTCTTCCTGCTGTGCGAAGGCGTGATGGGTGCATATTAAAAAGACTCAACATGAGAATAGAATAGAAGTAGAGTGGAAATAATAGAATGGAATTGAATGGAATTGATAAATAAAATAGATGGTGTTGTAATAGGGTTGTTTGATTAACTGGTATTGTTATACTGTTATTTTGTTTAACAAACAGGTTAAGTTTAATTATAAATTTGTTAGAAATGAAATAAAATGTATTAGATATTATGTAGTTAGTTATTGATATTATTCTATAATTATTTTTCTATATATATTTTTTATATAAATAAGTAAAATAGGATATGTTCGGAATCATTCATATTTATATTCGACTTTATGTTGTAGGTTCTATTTTAATTTATCTTTAATCAATGTAGGTTTCCACGTTTACGTTCTTATGAGTTATTACTCCTATATTGATTATCTTATATTGATTATTCTTATATTGATGCCAGCATGTTATGACATTTATTCATATTGATGGCTTATATTGTGACCAGCGGGTTACGATAGATAGAATAGATGAATAGAAATAAAAATAGAATAAAAATCATCTATTTGTAGTTTAACATAAGTAAATAATACTATTTATTAGATTATATTGGTAGTGTAAATAGAAATAGAATAGAAATAGAAATAGAAATGATAAATAATTAAAAAGTAATAAATAGAAATAATATAAAATAGTATAAATAGCATAATAGTACAAAAGTATAATACAAGTGGAAAAATCCTCAGTTGTTGAGTAGTTCGTGTACGTGTCTTTGGAACTCCTCGGCTTTAAACATGTTTTTCAATTCAGCAGCTTTCTCCCTACTGGTTTTAAGAATGTTTTTACCGTATCTTTTATTCACTGAACCACTTGGAGCTTTTGATTTTCTAATGTTTTGATTCTTAGCCGAATTTTGGGCTTTATAATAGGCTACTCTTTTAACCATAAGTTCAATGATTTTCCCATCCCATTCAAAGTAGTTCCAAAGAATTTTTTTCAAGCATGAATAAACTCTTTTCTTCTCTTTAGTTGGTCTACGGTTCCAAGAAAATTTTTTGCCAACTTTGACTCTTTTCTTGTATAAATCGTAACCAAAATTATCGGCAACATCTTCAATTAATACTTCGATATTGGTAATCGTGTCAATAGATACTCTTAAAATGGTGGCCATGAGGGCTCTAGAACTATTATCGTAGACATTGGTTTCCCCTTCTTTTTTGGTTTTTCTATAAACATAATTCTTAAAATTTTGGCGAACAATTTGTGATTCGCTTAATGTTCCAGTGAGATGATCATCGCTATTGGTTAAAAGGTATTGATTTATTTCTTTACTTCTTGGAAGCTTATTAGCGAGTTTTTTAGAAATTAGCAATGCTTCTTTATCATTAGGATCTAATTTGAAGATATCTTCGGTTTCATTTAAATCAAAATTGCAGTATTCATTAATATCAATGTCTTGAAACTCTTTGTGAAATTCATTAGTGTCTTTGTCAACTGTAGGGACCGTGATTTTGTCAAGAACCGCTTTAAAATCGAGGTTTTTTGGAACAAGTTTTGGTAATACAAGCCCATGCAAGTTTTCATAATCTTGTGGTTCTATTTCCTCTTCAGGGGTAGAGGCAACACTTTCTAAATCATTAGAGATTTCTTCTAATGCTCTATTAATTTCATCATCAGAGACTTCGCTTTCTGAACCGTTGTCTTCAAGTTGATCATTTCCCGAAAATAGGTTTTGATTGTCAACGCCTAAAAATTTAATATTAGTTTCTGGATTAGTTTGAGTAGGCTTGTTAACTTGGTTAAAGTTAACAAATTCATTAATATTAGCATCGTCAAAGATGTTAATGAAATTATCGGTAAATGTTTGGTCTTTAGAGTAACTGGTAGGAAATTGATCAACTTCATTTGGTTCTAAAGTGAACAAAAATTTTTTTTTGTCAGTATCCATAGTGGTGTTAGCACCATCGTTAAATTCTTTGATTAATTCAATAGAATTCAAAAAGTCATCATTAGCAAACATCGAGGCTTTATCAAAGTCAACCATATTGTCAAGCTTGAAATTAGAAGTCATTGTGAAAAGTGAAAAAGTTTTTATTAGCGAAAGTAGTGAGCTATTGAACTGATTAGTTAAAATAGTGAACCAAAAAATAAAACGAGAAGAAAACAAGTTTTGGAAATGGGAATATATTGATACTTTTATATTAAATTTTTGACAGTATTTAACTGTAGTTTATTTGAAGTCATTTATTTATTTCGAGGAGTATGTCAACAAAATAAAGTTGTTCCTGACATTTATAGAAACTTCACATGCCTGGTCTTTAACCCTCCTGTTGGACTATTTGAACATTCAAATAATAGCTATTTTTGGGCAATTTATACATTTCAAGAGCTTGATATATTCAGTCAAACTTGACATTTAATTTGAATATAATCATTAGTATGTCCCTTAATAAACATTATAATATATCAAGTTTG
Source organism: Saccharomycopsis selenospora (assembly GCA_030583325.1). Lineage (NCBI taxonomy): Eukaryota > Fungi > Ascomycota > Saccharomycetes > Ascoideales > Saccharomycopsidaceae > Saccharomycopsis > Saccharomycopsis selenospora. Next base: position 24,153 of record JAJMHY010000019.1, read on the forward strand.
ATATAAAACTAGAAAAATAAGTTCTTCACATTGTATTTGTTTTTTTATTTTTGTGGTTGAAGAAGAAAAGAAAATTCTTTTTGGTTCCTGTCAAATAATGGCACTCAATTTAGAAGGTGACATTTTCCCGGACCCATCGCACAACCAATAGCATTTCCAATAGCATTTTACAAAAATGCATAAAAGAAATAATAAATAATATAAAGTCAAAAGTCTGGAAAATTATATTTCATTTCTTTTAGCAATTTTAAATATTTATTTATTTTCCTTTCTTTCATGATGGATATTCTAATATGGTTGACAAAACAATTGTCAAGAATTAAACGTAAAACAAAAAATAATAATTATACAGAAAAAGATTTTATTCAGAAAAGGATTTTATATAAAAAATGATATAATGATATTACACAGAAAAGGATTTTATTCATTAGTATGGTAAATATAAACAGAGATGATATTTAAAACATATTAATTTAGAAGTTGATTAAGCAATGGGGGACCATCTATAGGAACTCGGATTATATTAAATAATAAAACCCAAATGTATTATTATCAACTTCTAAACACCATTCCCAAGAGAATACTTGAGGCTGAATAGTGTTGAATAAAAGTCTATTTTTGATAGTCAATTTTTATTTTTTAATGAATTAAAAATATTAATTTTAGTTAATGAATAACTGTAATAATTGTAGTTGACAATTTATTCAGAGAAAAAACAAAAAAAAATATTAATTTTAGTTAATAACTATATAAGTTGGATCTTATTTAAATTTGATAGGTTGTGGCCATACAAAGTCAGCTACTAAATCATCAGGGTTCAAAAAGTTGTATATACTTTGCTCTTCATTATTTTAATAAAGATTATAGAATTCGACAGACATTACTTTCTGATGATATATATTAGCCCTGGTATATTAGCCCTAGAATACTTTAAATCACATGATGGTATAAACCCACGTGATATATGTGACAGCGTATTTTCATTTTTTTCATTTTTTGCTATTTTTTATATTTTTTCTCATAGAAAAAATTTTTTCTTCATTTTTTCTTCATTTTTTTTTTCATTTTTTCATTTTTTAATTTTCATTTTATTCCTTTTAATATTTACAATATTCATTTTCTTCTTCTTTCCTTTTGAATCTTTAGACAATTTTTGATTTGAAAGAGGCACTATATAGATTGCGGACTATCAAAAATGCAAATTTTCGTTAAAACATTAACCGGTAAGACTATTACCTTAGAAGTTGAATCTTCTGACACTATTGACAATGTCAAATCCAAGATTCAAGATAAAGAAGGGATCCCACCAGATCAACAAAGATTAATCTTTGCTGGTAAACAATTAGAAGACGGTAGAACTTTATCCGACTACAACATTCAAAAGGAATCCACTTTACACTTGGTCTTGAGATTAAGAGGTGGTGGTAAGAAGAGAAAGAAGAAGGTCTACACCACCCCAAAGAAAATCAGACACAAGCACAAGAAGGTCAAGTTGGCTGTCTTAACCTACTACAAGGTTGACAACGACGGTAAAATCGAAAGATTAAGAAGAGAATGTCCTGAACCATCTTGTGGTGCTGGTGTCTTCATGGCCAACCACAAGGACAGACAATACTGTGGTAAATGTCACATCACTTTTAAATTAACTAAATAGATTTTTTAGTATTTATTTACATAATATAACAATTAATTTATGAATTTAATTTAAAAAACCGAAACTGTAGACATAATCATGAACATTAGTGAAAGGGAAAGATCGCCGAAATATTTATATTTCCATACATGAACTATTGTTCAATACCTGTAATAAGCACGGAGCCTTCATAGGAATTGTAATTGCTACTCAATGGCCTACAAAAGCCTATTACATTTGAATTGGGCAAATATATTGAGGCCACACCGAATAGATCTTATTCACTCTTTATATAGTAATCTAATGCGATATGAAAATCGCTCTAAAAAGAAAAGAAAAACCGTTTTTTCAGTTGAAAACAGAATTCGCCTAAATCAGAAACAGTGCCAAAACTAACAGCTAATAGAAAAAAAAAATTTTTTTAGTGTTATACACGCAGTAGAAATAATAGTCATAGTATTTGTATAGTAATAAGGTATAATATAGTAATATAGTATAATAGCAGTAAGATATAAATAGAAGAGAAAGTAGAATGGTAGCAATTATTGATAGCAATAATGATAGTATAGTACATAATTGTTTTTGCATAGGATGAGCAAGATATTAGTATCCAAAGAAATTCCTTAGATAGTTCTCAGACAGAAATTCAATGTAAAACTCTTCAGTTGGATTGTACCTGTACGCGTTGTATTTGAAGACCCTAGCAGCAGGATGATTACAACATCTAGCCAATTTATGTTTCAAGGAATTGAATTCCTGATTATAATGAAATGACTGAATATGGTGCAACACCTCTGATATCGTATCGAATTGTGAATCACAAGCACAATCTGGACATGCAATTAGTTCATGATGATTTCTTTGTAGATGTACTCTCAAATCTTCTTCTCTAGTAGTTTTGTATATGCAATCTGGACATACGAAATGAACAAGTCGAAGTCTTCCCATATGTTTTCTACGCATTTGACTCATTATTGAGATAGATGTTACTTTTTGGTGTTTTTTTTTTGGTTTTTTCTTTTTGGTTCTTTATTTTTTTGTGGTTAATGAAAGGGAATAAACCATTATTAGAATGATTTATTTACCATATACACTATTAGTTCTTATATGATAATGATGAATAAGACAGAAAAAGAGAAGAAAAGAACAGAAGACAAATTTTAGACAAAAAAAATAAAATAAAAAAGAAGACAACGACTTATTATTAAATAAAAATTTATTTAAGACAAAAAAAATTTAAAAAAAGAGAGAGAAGAATAAAATTTTGTCAAAAAAAAAAAAAATAAAAAATCTCTAATTTAATTACCAGAGAAACTCAACTAAAAAACAAAACCCAAAAAATTTTAATTGTATATATACTATAAAAAGAGAAATAAGTTAATTTGTTGCCTCATCTGTAAGAAAGAAAGAAAAAAAAATAAAAAGAAGCTCCATTCATTATGCCCTTTGAATCTTTGCTACTTTAGCTCTATTGCAAATCGATGTGAAATATTCATCAATGTTTTCATCTTCTGTTATGACTAAATGGTTCTGGTTATTCTTTGATGGGTTTAATTTACTGTATAAGAATCTTGCCTGAGATTTCCCTTCATCTGTTTCAATGTATCTAGGTAATGGGAATCTAGACTTTAATATATTATTAATTGTAAAATTTTTAGCTGCTTCGATTACGCTTTCATAATCATTTTTATTTTCCGATACATTGGTCCCATAATGTATTAGTACTTGGAAAAACGAATCCATAATCAATACTTTATCTTCGCAACCATCTAGAGATGATGCGTCTAAAGGAATTTCATCAATCTTTTTAGGGTCATTATTATTCACCATGTATAGTTTGGGGAATATGATTTTTAAAGTATCATCAACAGAAGTCTTTAATAAATAGTTGTAATAAAATGCTGATTCATCTGGGGTAATATTATATTTGTTGATTATATTACTTTTGCGAAGATTATAGAATAATTGCGGTAATTTACTGAATTCATGATTGATGCCAACATCAGGGTTTAATTTAAATTGATCAAAGAAATCAACTGCCTTTGGAGAATGGTCTCCAAATTTGACTAACAATTTAACAAATATATCATCTACTTGTTCAACTAATCTTAATTTTAATTCAAATAGATTTGAATTGATTAATTGTTTACAGAAACTTGCAACCATGGCTTCTTGATCGAATTCTGTTAGTAATTCTTTCATGCTTTTAACCACTGGCCTATTAATTGTAGTCACTTTGATTTTCCCATTAGCGTCAAGTTTGGTGATCAACTGTATGTAATAATATTCTGGTAAATCTTTAAAATCTTCTTGAGTGAAGAATATTTCATAATTTGTATCATTGTTAATTGAAAAAAATCTCCATTGATTAGTTAAAGATTCTCCAATTTTAATATCTGATGCGTATTCTGAATGGTTTTTCAACGATATCAAAGGCCCATAAATCCCATTGACTTTTAAATTATTACTAGTTAATATTTTTAGCACCCCAGACCCTTTAAATTCGTCTTCAGCAACAATATTTAGTTTCTCAATTCCTTCTTCGATGCTGTTAGCAGAAGTCCCCAATTCCAAAAAGATCTTGAATAAATTTTGTTCAAAGATCATTGATTTAAAGCTGTCTGATAATATTAAAGACCCACCAGTTAAATAAGGTAAATTCTGCATTTCGAATAATCCAATTTCGTCATAATTAGCACTTAAAATATCAAATCTGTAACCTATTCTCGTAGTCTTTGGCTTTGGAAGATTACTAGAAAGTAAATAATTATCTTGAGAGAAATCATAATTATTTAAAATTATTGATTTATAAAAACCTGTAGTTTTATTAAAATTATGAGCATCTTCAAATGGCTCATTAATACTATGATTTCTAAATGGCTTTTTAATATTATTGTCAATGACTTTACCTGGTCTAATAGTACATGGTCCACTAATGAATAACAAGAAATTTGCAACTGTGTCATTGGGCCAATATATAGCCTTTAATAATTTCATTGCTAAACTGATAGCTAGCCCAGTACACCTTTCACCTCTGGTCTTGTGACTAGTTGTCTTGGTTAATTTTGATAATTTTGATTGTGCGTGTGGTTCTACTGGTTCTAACATTGAAATGAACTCAATGAATTTTGATTGGTCTGTGTTTAAATTGAAGAAAAATCTATTCAATAGATTATCATCATGGGATTCGCATTTTAACTTCACTAATAATTCTTCCGTTGATAAATCTTTATCGGTTTTTATTGTTTCATTAGATTGATGATTATAAAATCCGACTTTTTTATCAAATGTTATTATTGATACTAAACAGTTAGATAATAATGAAATGGTTGCCTTGATTAACAGTTCCTTTAAAGATTCAAGTTCATCTAATTCAGTGCTCAAATCTATTAAAAAGAAAAAAATCTTTCTATTATCAACAGTCTTTTTAATCTTCTCTTCCTTATCCTCGATAATTTGTAATTCATACAGTTCTTTATTAATTATTGAATCTATTGTCGTATTAGGTATTGAAGGAGGTAATAGGTTTCTAGTAGTACATATTGGACAAAACCAATATTTGCTGTTTCTAATTTCGGTGATTCTTGAATGTTTATTTAAAATTGAGCCGCACCCAAGATTAATACAACAAATAGCATTGAGCTCATTTTGAGTTAAATTAATAATATTATTCTGCTTACCTTTCCCTGGATTATAAATGCATGTTACATTACTAGATAAATTATATTCTAAGTATCTGGTTCCAGGAAAGGAATTCCAATTGAATCTGACTCCATTTTCTTCTTCTTGTTGTTTAATATCCACCATTGTTTTAAATAATAATGCTGCTATTCTTTAATTTTCCTTACTTCTTTTAGCTATAACACTATATTAAATTGGGAATTCTCTAATAAGAATTAATTTCCACACGTTTATTTATTATTTATTTATTTATTTATTTATTTTTTTTCATTTTTTTTTTTTCAAGTTTTGTCATCAGATTATTTCCCCCGATAAGAGAAATAAATTAACTTTAAGAAAAAACATACATACAAATATACTGTAAGACAACAACAAATACTATAATTTCCAAAACTTACCATTAATCAAATAATGGTACTAAAGATTAGGCATGTTGAAATCCAACCAGATCGTGTTTATGTCCAACACTATGCAATAAATCATTCGAATATTAATAGTACCCATGGTATTGGTATACTTATGGCCCTAAGTAAAAAAAGTACGTTATGGAATGAACGCCCATTGATTTGGTATATGTATATACAATTGTATTTCATTTAGGCTTATATAAGAAGAAGAGTATTAGACGATAACAGGCGTATACAAATCAATAATACAAAGAAAGAAAAGAGTTTAGCACCCTTAATCTATCGAAATTATTGATTTGCTCTGTGCTCCTGGATCGCTTAATTTGATCTCTTATCTAAGGCATGATTAAATAAGGGCGATATTATCACATATTCAAACTAAATTGAGAGAATTTGAATTAATGGTTGGCCCTTAATGTAGCAAGGATGATTGCTTAACAATCAGAACGATTTTGCTGGTGATCTTCTCACAATGAGAAAAAGTACAAGAATCAGTTTGTAAATAAGCAACCAATAGGATTAATTGATAATCATTATCATCAATAATAGGAATAATAAGTGATATATCTATGGCCACAAAAGGAACAATAATAACAATAAAATGATAATCAATAAAATAATAAATTATGTGCAGTATAAAATACTATTGAAATTAATGACCCCCCTTTGAGAACATATTATTAATAATAAGAAGAAGAATAATGGATTATGAAAGAGACACAGAATAAACACTTTAAGAGAAGGAAGGTAAGGTAACTTAATCGTTGCTTTTTATGTATTTTATATCGCAATACAGGCCAGTGATTGGTTGGAAGAGTCCAAATTTGGGTTTGGGATCGTCGGTCACAGGGGAGCTTATTTCTATTATAATTCAAAAACATATGCAAAGTCTCACATAGTTTTGCTGCTATCAAGCCAATCAAGCCTACGGATTTTGTTATTAGTAATTTCTTGTACATAAACTGTATACACATGCGGTAACTTTATATTTAGCTACAGCAGTAGACCAATAAGCTGGACCACGGGAGCCTTAGGGGAAAGAGGCCCCACCTAGCTGCAAGGATAACCTAATAATTGTACGACATTGTTTAACGAGAGAAATCAGTAAAGAAGCTATTCAGCACTTTAGCAAATAATATACATACATTTCTGCTGAAACTAGTATACAAAAATCATCGAAATAATCGATTTGATTTCGATTCAATTTCATTTAGAGCTTAATCTATTGTAACTAATAAATCTAGTATATCTATTGCTTTTTATTTCTTTTTTATTTCTTTTTTTTCCTTCTACTTGATTAGCATGGCCAATAGCAATCGTTATTTATCGCAGGTACTGTTGTGATGATAATGATGATAGTCACAGGAAATATTCTCAGTACCATTAATTGTCGTTCCTCCTTCCTTAGTATTACTTTCTGTTTTTGTCAACATATTTCTATTTTGTCTCATGAACGAACAAAATAAACAAAATGGTAAACGTCCATCCGCCGCTTAAAACTTTAAATACATTGTATTGAACCAATCTCTTTCTAGCAAAATGTCAAGCGAGACGGTTATTTTGCTTATTCTCATTGGTTTACTTGCAAATCAACATACAATAGAAAAAAAGGCAAATTTGCTTATAAAAAAAGAGGGAGTTAAAAATTACAATCCAGCAAGGAGAGACAATATGGTTTATGAACTTTATATGTCTTAGAGTTCTCTTTTAGTGTATGAGTATCATTTTGTATATACTTGTTATCTTTCTTTTCCTTAAATTTTAATTTTAAAATTAAACTAAATTCAAAAAAAAGAAAAAGACAAGTACAATTCAAAAAAAAAAAAAGCTCAAGGTTGAAAACATATATATATCAAACGATGTCTTGTTTGTTAGAGAGAATGTTTTTGACCTACTGATAACCAGCTAATTACGATATCTCTCTTCATTTTATTTTTATTTTTATCTATTTTTTATTTTTTTTTTATTTTTTTTTTTAATATTTTTTAATAGTTCTTCTTAATATTCATTATGAATAGTGTATGGTACAATAACAATAACAATAGCAATAATAATGGCCTTCGTGAATTCAAGAAGATTCAAATATTTCCAACTGTTAAAACTACTTCCCTTTTAAAGCTTGATAGCAGTAACATCCAATATAAATACTCAGCAGCAGCTCCTAATGATTTCACTAGAGCTACTAAGTTTTCTGATAGCGAAAGCGACGAAGATGACGAGGAGGATGAGCAAATAAATAATACTAACCAAGAAGTAAGCAGCTCTGATGAGGGCCCTTCACCATTATCCAAAATCGTTCGTCTTGATGATCCTCTTATCAAACAAAGCAAATTAAGCAAAATTGGAAATTTGGAAATCAACTGTTGCACTCCAAGCAGTGAAGTTGCCACTCAAGTTCAAGCATCTGCGCCTGTGAGAGCCAATAGTTCAAGTAGTGACACTAACACTGCTACCAGCAGTAGTAGCAGTGGCAGTGGCAGTGGCGACAGCATTAGAAACAACAGCACGTACAGCAGCAATAGTTTTACTGACTATAGTGATTATGAGGAAGTCAACACTAGAGCCAATATTGTTCCTTGTGTTTTGAGAAAGAATGATCCTGAAAACTACTCTTTTATTCACGATCCAGAAACTTATAAGCTATTATCAAGAAAATCATTGAATGCTAATAACAACAATAATGACGATGAAGATGATAGTATTATTGACAATCTTGACAACAGCTTTATTATTAATAGTAACAGCAATGGTCAAGAACTGGGCTACAATAGTTTGTTTGCTAGCAAGGTCAATAGCAAACAGTCTCCTAAAAGAAGTCACTGGATAAAAGATAGTGCAAGAATGATTTGTAAAGGATGTAGATGTACATTCACATTGTTTACTAGAAAGCATCACTGCCGCAAATGTGGCGAAATTTATTGCAAATCCTGCATTAATAACGTTTCCTTATTAGACTACAATTGCCAATATGTCTGGGACGATGACATCAATTGCAATTATTTCTTATCCAGAAATTCTGAATTCAATAAAAACAAAAACTTGACCAAAAATGATGTCTTCCATGATAACAACTCTACTGCTAGCAGTAATAATAGCACTCTTGGAATGAGTAGATCATTATCATCATCTTCATCGATCAATTCTTCTCAGTCTACTATCAGTCAGGATAGCCGTAACAACTCTGCTGGTGATGTTAATGATTGTTTTTATGAAAAAGTATGTTCTGGTTGTGCTCAAGGATATGTTACATTTTTGTTAGAGCAGGTCACCCTTAGAAAATCGGGATTACAAGAATTTCTTCGAAACTATTCAGTCGATTGTTTGAAACAATTAATGGGTGACTGTTCAAAAATCTCTACGCCGTTCAGTGATGGCTTGTTAAAAGAAATCACTGCTTTGATTAATTCTGGTAATGATCCAAAAAGTAGTGGTCTCTTTAAAGACTCTAACAACATCAACCGCAACACTACTCATAATACCCATCACCATTATTATTGTACTGATATTCATAGCTACAATAATAATATCGCATGGAGTACCTTTTAAAATTCTTTGTCTTTTTTGCTCTTACCTTTTAATATCCTCCTAATCAACTAAATTATATTATATTCCTCGTTTTCTTTGCTCTTTGGTTTAAATGGTTTTTTCTTATTATTATTATAATCTTATTTATTTACTTATATTCCCTGGCTTTTTTTTTATTCTACTTATATTTCTCTGGTTTGCGTCTTCTGTGTTTTCTCTATATATATAACGGTTTTTAATTGAATATTTATCACAATCTTGGTCTCGTAAGTGAAAAGTTACTACTATTGTCGTATCTATGGAAAAATTCCTGGCATTTTTGAGTCATACCTATCACTAATCTTGTGCTTATTGTCCATTAAAGGAAATTGGACTGGTGATCTCTTCCAAGCTAAAATTAGCCGGCGGCCCTTCCAAAGCCGCCCCAAACCCACGCAAAATCCTTCCCAGCTGGACCATTCCACTGCAGAAGCCTACCCAATACTGACACACATCACATGACCCCTGTAATGACCCGCCAAGTACACATGATATATGCGTATTCTTTTTGGCTCGTTTCTTTTTTCTTACTTAAGCTAGAATTTGCCTCTTTTTTTGTTTTTGTTGTTTCAATATTTAAAAATATCATAATCTTTAATTCGATTCTTATCTTCCTTTCACCTTTTTTCATTTCTTTCATATTTTCATTTCTTTTCGTTACTCGATTATAACTATTATAAATATAGCCAAATAATAGTCATCATTTGTCGTACTCTCCATCTGATAGATCATTTCTTTAGTTTTTGTCTTAACTTATTTATCTCTTTCATTAACTTCTCCTTTTTGTTGCTAATCCTTTTTTTGCCTTTTCCATATATTTTTTAGTATTTATTATTAATTCCTAATCATGAAGGTCTCTATTAAATCTACTTTTGGTGAAGTTTACTCTATAACCATCCCTGATAATTCTACCATCAAGGACTTGAAAACTACTGCTGTTGTTGCTTCTAACTCTATCCCCTCTGATAAGATCAACTTGTTTAATTTGTACTACAAGGGTATCAAACTAGACTTGCTCCAAAACGTCTCTACTTATGATATCAAAGAAAATGATGTTATTATAATCGGTAGTAAAGACCCCGAGTTCGATGTTCCTATCACTAATAAAAAACCAGCCCTCGATACTGCCGCAGCCGTTGCCACCACCACAACCACCACGGCCACTGCAGCTGCTTCGAAAGCCAGCAGTCCAAAGACTAGCCGTCCTGCTTCTCCTACCCATAATATAAAAAAGAAGAGATCAAAGAGTAAAAAATGCTCGTTTGTTAACTGCAACAATTCTTACTTGAGAATGATTGGTTCTTGTCAACTGTGTAACGGTAATTTCTGCCAAAAGCATAGATTAATGGAATCTCATTTATGTTCTGGTTTACAAAACTGCAAGGATGTTGCCTTTAAGAAGAATGCTAATAAATTACATCAAGAACAAACTATTAGTCAAAAAGTATAATAATATATACCCTTTCCTTTTATACTATAATGTTATGTTACTACTACTGTCTAGATTCTTTATTTTAATTCCCTTATTATCCTAATATTTATTTTCTTCTTTCTTTTTATCTCTCTTTTTTTATTTATTTTTGTTTGGTGCATGATATATAATGTATATTTCCTAGGGCTTTTATTTCTTTAAACAACTGTTGTAGATTATATAAACGTTGCCGGTGGTCTTTTGTATTTTGTTTTCTCTGGGTGTAATGTGATTTTGTTTCAAAAAGTAAAGTTTATTTAGGCGAGGCAGCTGAAATTGCTCATCGCAACCACTCCGTTGGTATATATTTATATTTACATATATATACACACTATAAACGCTTCGAGGCCTTTCTCGATTTCTTGCTTTTAGAGAGTTCATGTTTTCTTTTATTGATTTTTCTCTTTTCACCAAAATGGTCACTTTCCATGTCCATGATACTCTCTCTTTTAGCTTTACTGACTTTAGTCAAAGAATTCTTAATGACTCTATTATCAGAAACCTTTTCGTATTTGACCATTTTCTTGTTGATTCTTTCCTCAATTCTTAGCACCTTATCGACATCTTTATCAGTGACTAAACTAATACTTTCACCCTTACGGCCAGATCTTGCAGTTCTACCAACTCTATGAATGTAGTCGTCTGGATCTTGAGGTAAATCATAATTTATAACTAAAGAAACTGTTGGAATATCTAAACCTCTTGACACTAAATCAGTGGCAATAAGAATTCTTGCGGCGTTCGCCTTGAATCTATGTAATGAATTGACTCTTTCTTGTTGGGGCATCTCTGAATGTAATGACGTTACTCTTTCTCCCATATGTTTGAGAGTTCTTCTTAATAGTTCCGCTGTATGGGTTCTATTAACAAACACTATAATGCTTTTATCCTGATTGTCTGGGTGTGTCACAATGCTATGAATGTATGCTTCTTTAACATATCCTGGGATATAAATATACAGTATATCTAAAGTTGAAGGAATTGCCACATTATCAATGCTGCCGATTTCACTGACTAGCACTTCTGGTTTACCAGGTTTTGTTAGTTTTGATTGAAGTTCTCGCACTTTATCATTAACAGTGGCCGTGAACACTAAAGTTTGGCGTGTCTCTGGAATAATGTTAAGGCATCTTTGTAAATCTTTGCTGAACGATTCACTTAATAATCTATCGGCTTCATCCAACACTAAGTATCGTACTCTTCTCAATCCACATATCGTGTCTTCACCGCTGTTTAATATATGGTCTGCTAACCTACCTGGTGTAGCAATCACAAAATGCGGACGGCTCTGTAATTGTAATGACTGTTTAACCATATCTTCACCTCCAACAATAATTGATAATTTAATATTCATGCTGGCGCCTAATGCTGAAAATTGTTCGGCGATTTGTAAAGATAATTCTCTAGTTGGTGTCAAAATTAACCCAAAAATACCACATGGATCTTCGGACCACTTAGTCAATATTGGCGCCCCAAATGATATTGTTTTACCTGACCCTGTCTTAGCACCACCAATGAAATCATGACCTTTTAAAATTGCTGGAATTGATGCTTCTTGAATTGCTGTTGGCGTTGTTATTTTCATAGCTGCTAACGCTTCAGCTAGCCATTTCGCTACTCCTAATTCCTCAAAATTCGTCATTATATATATTTATATAGTTTGTTTGTTATTTTGTATTGAATTGTATTCACTTCATCAATATCTCATTTACTTGATCAATATCTTAAATCAACAGAAAATTTTTTTTAGAAATTTTTTTTGTTACAAAAAAAATTTTTTTATTTTTCTCATCCCATTAGGCCCATGTATTTGGTATATTGAAAATTTTATGTCATGTCATCATCGGATGGTATTTTCATATAAGCTGAAAATTTACAAATTTAAAAAAAAAAATTTTTTTTCAATTCCTCACCTGATATTGTCAATAATTATCATATCTATTGCCAATAATTACCATCTATTGTCAATAAGTTAACAATATAATATACAATTAATCACTATAGTAAAAAATGGCTAAGAGACCTTTAGGATTAGGTAAAAAGAATAAAAGCAAGAAACAAAAAGTTTCAACAGACGAAAAGAAACCAACAGAAGCTTCGTCCTCTTCGAATGTTGCAGCTGAGAAACCAAACGATCAATTAATCATTAAATTATCAGAAAACGTTGATCAAAAGGATTCAGTATCACAAGTAATTGCTCTTTGGAAAACGTATTTAGACGAGTCTTTAAAGGATAGTAAAAATGAATTGATGATCAACGGTATAGTTCATGAATGTGACCGTATATTAAGAAAATATAACAATCCAGACAAAAAACCTGAAAAGGAAGAAGACCCTGATGAAACCATTGTGATTAATGGTGAGTTTTATGGAGTCTATGGTAAAGCCTTAGCAGAACTTGCGTATTTCCAAGAATTCAACAATGAAGAGGATACTGAAGAAGAAAGATTAAAGGATAAAACTGATAAAATCAATAAGTTAAATAATTATTTCAACGAATCTTTAGAAAGAATTGACGATGGGTTAGCGAAATTCAAAGATCCAGCCAGTATTGATCGTAAATTCTTGCAATTTTCTAAAGCACAAATTCTACTTAATAGAATTCCTTTAGAATATTTATCAACTATGGATTTAGAGACTAAGAAAATCGATGTATCAATATCTGATTTAATTCAAACAATAACTCAAGAATTGTTTCAATTTATTAATTATGACCAAGAAGAATTCTTATTATTAGATACTTTTAACGATCTATTAGATATGATTGAAAATTTCGGGATTAACGATGATTTAAACGAAATTGACAGTGATGATGAAGAAATATTAGAAAATGGCTTAAAATTATCAAAGGATCATCCTTTGTACACTGTGCAATTAAAAATCCCTGAATATCGTAAATGGTTAGTTCATCAGTTAATTAAATTCTCTGATAAGTTATCAGGAGAAATCACTGCTGAATTGAAAACTGTACACGAAGATCCTAAAGTTGATTTGTTCAGACAAATTAATAAAGAATTAGGTGATTCTTATTTAACTCAAGCAGATGGTCCAGGTAGAGAATACCTTGAATTCTTATACGATGATGATGATGATGATGGATCTGAAAAGAAGGTCACTAAAGAAATTAGACATTTGCAAAAGAAAGCAATAAAGAATTATAAATTAGCCATTGAACGTTTTAAAAATGCTGAAGATGAAGACGATCCACAATCTTGGGTTGATATTGCTCAAGTGGAAATTTCTTTAGGTAATTTATTTGAATTAGACTCCAAAGAACAAGAAGATATTTATAAACTGGCTGAAAAAAGATTAAGAAAGGCTAACAATGCAACTAATGGGAAATTCGAATCAATTTTAAATAATTTAATTGGTAATTGATTTATATATACATATATATATTTACATTGTAATATACTTTTTGTCATTATCGTAAAGCGTCGTATTGAAAAGTATTTTTTTGTTCTCTAATAAAGACAAAAAAATATGTATATATAATATATATAGAATTTAAATGTATCTAACAGCACAAATTTTTGCCATTCTAGGTCTGAAATCTTCATATAATCTATTCCAAATCTCGCTGGCATCACAGTCATCAATAATTTTAGGAGAATATATTTTCCCATTTTTAGTTGTATAAGTATATTTCTTAATTCTAGCTGAATCTTTTTCACAAACAACCTGATGCTTCACATAAATTTCACCAGTATTACGTCTTTTGACCCAAGGTTTTCTAATAGGCCAGTCTGAGAAATGAGTGTATTTCGCTTGTGAATAGAATTCTAAAGTACTATTATTGAAAACTGGACCGAATTTTATTGGATCTTGCCAATATCCTTGCTTTGAACTTGTTTGTTGATTTTTATAATACGCTAAATATGGCAATCTTGTAGCATCAATAACCACAGCTTCATGATTAGCACTTCTGAATTCTCTGGTTAATACTAAATATCTATTATGAGGAATTATTAATAATTTATTTGTAGTCCCCGTTTTAATCAATTGTTCAATAGAAAATTTTTTATTAACAATATCCATGTCATATTGACTAGTAGTAGTGTCTTCGTTCATTATAGTCATAATTTCGTTGAATAATTTCTCACTAGGTTTGATCACCATTAATGCATTAGAAAATACTATATTTTCCTTAGCTGTTAATTTTGATAATTTATCATTATAATTATTCATTTTCAAGAATTTATCCAAGTTCGTGGACTTATCAGCACTTTCATGAAGTGCCTTTTTCAATTCACTAATCTCTTGAGCCCTCTCTTCGACAGTAATGATCTTAGGTATTATATGGCTGCTGTTTTGGAAGTTTGCATCTTTGTTTCTTTCATAAACATCTTCGTAAGATAATGGCATGGCAATAGCAGCATTAGGAATGAAAAATAGTTCGTCCATTGGACCCAGAACTGTCCCATCGCTATCAAAGAAAATGATTCGCCTATATTCAATTAAATTGAAAGCATGTAATTTAGTGAATCCCAATTTTAGATTACCATCATTGACACGTTTACTAAGTAAAGAAACTGGTTTAATTATGACACCAATCTTTATGAAATGATCAAGCAATGATTTAATTTTAGTCTTATGGATAATTTTGTCGGAGATAAGAATCACCATATTCGCTTGAACATTGTAAGAATATAATTTATGGAAATTCAATAATGCATTACAAAGGTAAGTAGCATCAGTCGCATACTGAACATAAGCGTACTCAGCCCAATTGATTTTCTCTGAAAATTTACTGGTAGTTGTCACTATTGAATGGATTTCGTCGATTATTTCACTGTCGATAGATTTGATTCCAGGGGTTGTATTTTCATTGAATTGATCAAGATCAAAAAAATCTTCTTCATTGTATTCATAGCCAGATTCTTTAGTATTGGATTTATGAGATAATTTAAATATTAAGAAACTTATATTGATAATACATAATGCAAATGATATCACAAATATTAACTTTTGATTCCTTATAGGATTTAAATACATTGTTTTCTCCCTCTGTATAGGTATCTATAAATATATAATTATCAAATACCAGAATTGAAGAAAGAAGAGGAAGAAGAAATATCGAATATAAATATATCATTTATATATATATATATATATTTAATAATTTTCATTTATAGGTACTATTGTTTACGAAAAAAATTAGTATGGGAAGAAAATTTTTCCTCATAATAAAAAAGTAAAACAAACATAGAGGCATTTTGCTTATAACAAAAAGTAGAAATAAACATGGTGAAAATTGATCATTTAAAGAAATTATTAGATGATAGAAATGCTAATAACACCGATGGTGATAATCAAAAAGGTGTTTTTTATAATTTTCCTCAACAATCTTTAAATTTCGTGATTGATATTAACCAAAAACTCGTATGCTACAACAAAAAAAATCATCTTTTTATGATTACAAAAGTAGAGATTCTTCATTAGGTGCTATCATTTTGATTGGCTTAAGAAAAATAGGATTGTTACGGTTATTAGAAAATAATGGTAAAGAAATTGATGCTGTCACTAAACATTAACGATTTACAATTCGGTAAACAAATTTACGATGAAATTTATAACTAATAACTAGTAGCTAATATTTTATTTTTAATACATACTCTCTTTTACTTACTTATTTTTTACTTATCTTTCTCCATCACCTATTAAAGTTGTAAGATATAATAATAGATCTAGTGATCAGTTGGGTTGTCCTTTAATTGTTGGTTACCGAGGTATAGGAGAGTGTGCGTTTTGCGACTTAAACATGTATATTAATTTCCTTTAGTTATTTTGGTCCTTTTTCATTGCATTTCAACATTGGCAAATGGGATAAAAAGAATGCTTAAATATCATAATTAATAATTAACATATATAAATATGATAGTATACTTCCAATATTTCAAAAAAGTTAATATATTTTTAAAAAAAACTGAGGATGTAAGCTTCAATATCGTCATGCCTATCTCTCTAATCACCATGTCGAAAATCGAAAACTTAACTGAAGAAGCTGAATTAAAACAAACTTATAAAAGAATAAAGAATATTTTAAATTTAGTTTTAGAAATATTAGTAATATCATCTGTATGTTTAATAATTTTATATTATGCGTGCATTCATCAAGATAAACAAATTGATTTATCAGAATTTAGGATGCTTCGTAAAAGAGGTGGTGATAGCTACTGGTGTACTTTAGCACAAACTGGAAAAACTTTTTCGTATGATATGGTTCACGCTTTTAATAATCCAAAGAGAAAAGCTGGAAGTGCCAGTTATTTAGCTAGTATGACCACTGGCAAAACTTACGATTCCATCCAGGAAACTTATTATAACGCAACTGATTACAATAATTTCATTAGATCAAGCTATTTTACTAGCAAAACAAGTTACAGATATTACAATTTATCAACAAACAATATAACTAACACAACTGCAAACATTACCAATTTAACTAATATAACTAGCACAGGGGAATCAAATTTAACCAATACAATTATTGAAAGATTAACTGGAGGGAAGTATGTTTATAAAATACATTCTCACAATGATTACACTCGTTCATATCCTTTATTTGATGCATTAAGAAGAGGTGTCCAGTCAATAGAAGCTGATCTCTGGTTTTTCAAAAAAGACAAATGCAATTATCTAGTAACTGGTTATAATACAACATTACAAGAAATTGCATTATCTAGCGACACCTATTTCCCAAATATTGTCGATGATTCAACACTTGGGAGATTATACGTGGGCCACAAAAAAAGTAGTTTAAGTAAATATTGGACTCTTGATTCATTATATTTAAGTTATTTAAAACAAATGTTGGATGAATTAAATACTTACTATGGCCACACAGTTAATGACACTACTCAAAGAAAGGCTGGAGTTTTCTTTGATCGTCCATACCAAACGTTTAATTTAATTCTTGATTTTAAAAACAACGGATTCCCAATATATTATTTAGTCATGAAGTATTTACAACCATTTATCAACGCAAACTACTTAACTTATTATGATTTTGAATTAAACAAAAGAGTCGAGGGTCCAATAACAATAATCATTTCTGGTCAAGAATCATATAGAGTTTTAGAAATAGAAGATCAATTTAGAATCAATGCTAAGAACGGCAGAAGATACGTGTTCAGTGATGTTGATTTAAGCCAAGTGAATTCAACTGTAGTCAATTTTGAGAGAATTGGCGGATTAGCATCTGCACAATTCGAAAAGGCAATGACTACTAAAGATCAAAAGAAATTTTTAAATGCAGATGGTACTTTCGAGAGTACTTATGTTGATATTATTAATTCAAAATTTGCCGATGCTAAAGCTAGAAATATCCCTATAAGACTCTGGGACGTTCCTAATTTCAATAGTTTAGTCACTTCTCAAGTTAATACCGATTTGGTTAAACAATGTGGTGCTGGATATTTAAATTTTGATGATCTAGACCAAGGTTGTACTATTTACAGATCCATCCACGGAATTTATTAATTAAACTGACTTCTCTTTGTTTCTCATTCCTCATTTATTTTTATCTGGTCATCATTGATTGATGATATATCTACATTCAATTCTTTCGCTTTTTCTTTCGCTTTTTCTTTCGCTTAGTTCAGTTCTTATTTATTTATTACTTTTAGAAAACATAAAAAATCATTTTATTTAGATACAATTATCATATTTTCGTAGAAATATTATTTTTTTTTTTGTGAATTTTCAAGTAAATTTTTGTTAAAATAAAGTAAAATGAAATAATAAAAGGTAAATATATAAATAAAATAAATTTTTAAAAAGTTTACTTAAATAGAAATACCACCAATCCAGTATCTTAAACTGTTGGCTAAATCTTCAATGTCTAAAATTTCTTCCGAACTCAAGTTAATTTCTTCACTTTCCTTGTTACATTACATTAATACCTTGAAGATTGACACAACAGATAATAAACTAATTGGTTGAGCATATTTTGAAAATTGAACTCTTTCAAAATTAGCCAAATATTTTAAAAAAGCTTTAGTATTGGTGAAATTCTTTAATCTAATATATTTCATGATTAAACAACAAGTAGAAGTTAAATAGAATTCATTAGTGATTAAAGAGTCTTTAATACCATACGATTCTGTGATTGCAGTCATCTATATCACTGAAAGCTTCAAAGTGACAGTTAATGTTTTGAGAGTTAATACTTATATCACCAAGTTGTTGACGGACGTAAATATCATTTAATTCATCACTGTTATTCTTTTGAGAGACATATTTCAGAATAACGCTTAAAGTATCTTTAGTCTTGTTAGAGTCTAGTAATGAAATGGATAATTTAGCCTTCGAGTTAACTAGAGAGTCTTCTGGAGCTAAACTTTCAGCAACAGCAATTTCTTTCAATAAACTATCTCTTTGAACAAGTTCCCAGTTATTATCAGATAATTTTGGAAGCGACACACAACTTTCTAAGTAATCAACCATTGAAGTGATAATAATTTCATTTGAGTATAAAGATTCAGTGAATTTGTTAATATCACCATTAACAACAGAATCATTTAATAAAGCTTCAAAACTAGCATCATAAGAGCCTTCATCAACGTTATAATTAATCAGACATTTAGCTCTGAAGTAACAGCATCATGGGAAGTTAATAAGCCATCAATGTTACCAATCAAGGTACTAAATTCATCATCCTTTGCAGAACCAGAAGAATGTAATTTTCTAATAACCATTAAGTTTTGGGCAGTAACAAGGTTAGTTAATAAAATGGATTTGAAGACGGGGCTAAGTTTTAATAAAATATTGCTGATGATCAATTGTAATAAGCATAATCTGATATCCCAAGAACAGTCAAATTTTAACAAAATTAGGTAAATGTAAGATAAACCTAAGACAGTTTTTCTGTGAGGACTGAAAAATTGGCAATTGATGGTATCAATTAAAATATTAATTTCTTCTGGGTCATCAACAAAAGAAATGTAGATATGGATATAGAGACAAGTCGTATTGTCGTATTGTTGTGATGTGGTCATAATCTATTTGATTTGGGCCGTTGGATTCATTTGACTTATCTAATTCGTTTGATGTTGACATCTGTTATTATCTTGAGTTCTATAGGGGAAATCAAAAGTATAAAAAAAAGTCTTAAAGTAGACAATGTAATTGTTTTCTCCTATTAAAGGAAGAATTCTTCTCTTTTTCTCTTATGATTAATTACTTAATTAGGGTTTTTTTATTAAAAGCTTCGGTCTTTCTATATATTCAAGTAGTCGTTATCTACAGTGTGATTATTATTCTATTCAATATTGCCATATCATGTCATTTCATTGGTATCATCTACTGAATCTGGTTTGTTTAAATTGATAGAGATGTCAATCAAGTTATATTCTGGTAGGTCATTATCTACAATTAAATTGCAATTTCACATGAATAACTTCTCTTTCTAATATGTGTTATCTTCTGATATATTATTAGTAGCATGAAATTTGGTTAATTAGTATTCAGTTTGTTTTCTTTTTAGATTTGATTGCGCTCATTGAAAAATATATTTTTCGAGAAAAGTATCTGCGACCAAATATTTACGAGAATATTTGACTTTTATTGCATGCAAGATCGTGATTTCAAATAATAGAGTTGGGTGACAGAATATTTAGTTCTATTATTTGTCTTTCATGTATATATATACTTTTTTCAAAATTCTCGTGTTCCACAATTGCTGTGTTTTTCTGAATATTTGTGCAAAATCTCCAGATGAGCCATCAAAATGACGTTTCTTCCTAGAACATCTTGATATTCATGTTGGTATTAAATTGTAGATAAAGAGCACTGTAATGCCCATAATAATTTTACAACATGAAGGTATACCTCAGATTGGTGTCGGTCTTGAGGTTGAAAAATATCTTCTCACTTTATCCGGTTGTTTGAAATAAAATTATGTAAATCGTAAAATGTATATTAATGTCCTAAAAAAAAGTAATTTATCAACGTGCCATCGACGTTTGTTCAACAGCTTCTGTGGTTGGTGCTAGTGTTTCTGTTTTAGCAGCGACTACTTTCGTCTTTGTCCTCTGTCGAGCTGTTTTACTCTTTTTCGCAGGGGGTTTATCAAATCTATCATCGCCATCAAAACAAGTATCAACCATTCTAGGTCTGAAATCTTCGTATAATCTATTCCAAATTTCGCTAGCATCGCAATCTTCAATGACTCTAGGAGTGTAAATCTTTTTACTTAATGTAAAAGTATATTTTTCAATTCTTTTGGTATCACTTTTGCAAACCACTTGATTAACACTGGTAGTATCCATTTTCGGTCTCTTAATCCAAGGCTTCCTTATTGGCCAATCTGAAAAATGGGTGTATCTGACTTGTGAATAAAATTCTAAAGTACTGTTGTGGAATACAGGTCCAAATCTAGTAGCATTGGCCCAATAACCAGGGGAGAAATCATCAGTATGGTTTTGGTAATACGTTAAAAATGGTAATAAAGTAGTATCGGCCAAAATGACACTATGATCATTATGACGGAATTCTCCGGTTAAAACCAAATATCTATTATGGGGGATTAATAAAAGTTTGTCAGTAGTATCTGTTTTAATTAATTTCTCCATAGAAAATTGTTTGTTAACAAGATCCATATCATATTCATGTGGGGCTTTTTTATAAAAAAGATTCATGATATTATTGAATAATACTGTTGAAGGTTGGATCACCATTAATGCATCCGAATAAATAATATCTTGATATTGTCTTAATTTCGGCAAACTGTCATATTGATTCATTTGTAAAAAAGATTTTAGATCACTATTCAGTTTAACATTGTCATGCACCAGTGCTAATAAATTTTTAATTTGTAAATTTCTTTCTTGAATGGTCGGAGGTTTAGGTATATATTCACTGTTTTCAAAGATTGCATGTTTATTTCTTTGATTGATTTCATCATAAGCCAATGGCATAGCGATTTCGGCATCTGGCAATAAAAATAGTTCATCCATAGGTTTCGTGACAACCCCATCACTATCGAAATAAATGACTCTCTTGTAATCAGTTAAATTGAAAATATTTAATTTAGTGAAACTTCTAGCCCAAGTTAAATCTCCAGAGACTCCTGCGTATAATTTAACTGGTTTGACTAACACTCCAAGTTCAATGAATTTTTTCTTTAATAATTCAATCTTTGCACTTCCAAAAATATCATCAGATACTAACATCACCAATTGGGCTTTAGTGTTTCTTGATTGTAAAATCTTGAAATTCAATAATGCATTACACATGTAAATATAATTGGTGGTATATTGAACGTATGCAAACTCGGTCCAATTAATATTTTTAGCATATTTGGGTGTTGTGGTTGATACTTTGTAGATTTCGTCGATCACTTCACTATCAATGAATTTTATCCCATCTAAAGATTTATTCACTTTAACCACTACTTCTTCTTCCGTTAAGTCTAAATAACTATCACCATTGAAATATAATCGGGATATAAAATACCATAAGTTCAAGAAACAGAACACAAATGATACCAGTAGTATTATCCGTGGTTTAATATTGGCTATATTGAAATGCATGTTAAAAATATCACCATTATTCAAATTAAATATCTTTAATTCGAATATCTATGTATTACTCACATAGAAAAGAATAGCAATATTTTTTGAAAAAAAAAATGATATTATGGTTAATTTATATAAAAATATCTAAAAAAAAAGAAAAACCGGTTTTTTTTTAATAAACATCTAATAAAGTATACGTTTTTAGCAAAAGTATAGCTAATATATTTCCTAAAATAAATTAGTCTACAAACTTTATATTATAGCTCGGGGATGCTATAGTAGATGCCCTGCTTTCTTGGTTCAAAAATATGTGTGTGTATAAAACTGTTTTTTACTCTTTTAGCTACCACCACCCCCGCAACCACCACCACCGCCTCCACATCCACC
Organism: Saccharomycopsis selenospora; assembly: GCA_030583325.1. Classification (NCBI taxonomy): domain Eukaryota; kingdom Fungi; phylum Ascomycota; class Saccharomycetes; order Ascoideales; family Saccharomycopsidaceae; genus Saccharomycopsis; species Saccharomycopsis selenospora. The sequence goes on from JAJMHY010000019.1 coordinate 46,815, forward strand.
ACCACCACCACTACCACAAGCAGTAGCTCCTCCCCCACAATTACCACCACCACTACAATTACTAGTTCCAAAATAGCCACCACTACCATCAACAAGAAGATTTCCTGAATAACAACTGCCGTTATGCGAACAACAAAGAGTATTACCATATAAGCCACAGTCATCTGGAGGAATTGGAGCACTAGGCGGGATTATGAAAACTCCAGGATTACTATAATAATAATTATCACGAGAATATGGATTACCACTACCACGACCACCGTCAGATATTAGCCCTTGCTTCTTATCATATTTCTTCTTAAGAGCTTCTCTAGCTTTGGTCGCCTTCTTAGTAGGTAATTCGATTTGATTATGAGCACTGATATGAGTATTTTCATAGGCAGCTCCAACAGGAACTTTAGACATTTTAAGTTTCAGCCTCCAACTGATTCGCTTATCTGAACAATATGGGCAATAACAAATTGAGTAATCATATTTGAATCTTTTCTTGTATACTTTACTAGTATGTTCAAAGCATTCGTCTAATTTACCCTCAGCGACTTTGTCATTATGATCAATGAAATTCCCCTGAGGACCATGCACACAATCGTAATAATAATAATAGAAACATAATTGTTCGGTGTGCCATATCAAATCAATGTCTAAAGTTGGTACCAACATTTCACCTTTTTTACAGCTAAGTAATAATGAAAAGAAATTCTTGTATCTTTCAGTGGCTTCAGATAGAATAGATGTGATAAATGGTGAATGTAGCCAATCGAAATCATTCATTTTAATCACGAATTTCTCTTGTCGAATAACTGCCCCTACTAAATCTTCAGTGATTTGAATAGTTTTATTACCAATGTGTGGCACGGTTAAATAAAGTAAATTAAATTGTAAATATTCTCTTAATAGAAGAATTGCTTCTTTTTTAACTAATTTAGTCCTTGCCCTACTTCTGATAATTTCTTCAATTAGCGATTTAATATTATTACAAAAATATTTGAAATGACGGTTCCAATTTTTTGTAACAAATTCTTTCACCCTATCACTGGCTTTACTAGCAGCTCCAGTGTTCGTTCTTGTTCTGTGTAACACCTCAGAGAAATATTTATAACTTCCTGGTAATGGAGCCAGATTTTTTTTAGTGTCAGCCCATAATTGAAATCTTCTAAGCGATTCGTGATTAATTGATCCAAATTGTGAACATTCACAATCACTAGATGGTTTATCAATCCTACCTCTATTTTTAACGGTCAATTTATAATCAGTAAATCCAGTCTTCGATTGATTAGCAAATGCGACATTTTTCGCTAACACACGATGGCATCCTGGACAACGAATATCAACTAATGGTTTATACATGTGGAAATCAGACAATTCAAAAGTGTAATATTGTTCATCATTAGTGATTTCTTTAATTAATCTAATATAATTCTCCGCTTCATTCAGTTTCTTATCAGGATGCTGATTGAATTTGAAAGTATGATTATCAATGAATTTGTCTAAAATATGTAATGGTAATGGGAAAACTGCAAACTGAATGAAATTATTTCTTTGGAAAGTATCATAGAAAATTTTCGGGTTCAAAAGGAATGAATGCCATACCATAACCACATCTAATGGTGGTACTATAGTTTGCATATAGTCGATGAACAGTTGGTCTTTAACAGTTTTCTTATAAAAATCAGTACTTTCATCTAAATAATTTGGTGGTGCAATGATAGCATCAAATTTATTACGAAGTGCATTGACGAATACACAGAATCTTCTCACTGCATTAGAAATGAATACTTGCCATGATTTAACTTTGTATAACTCCAGCTGTGTCTTGTTTTTGGCTCCTCCGATGCTTTCCTCTTTTAAAACTGCAAAAGCTTTTAATAATTTCAAATGAATAATCTCATCTGCGGTGTTCGGGCATGCATGGCAATAAGCTGTCCTGGCACTACTAGCACCACGAACAGCGTCGGAGATCAATATTTCAGAAGTTGTGCAATACTTCAAAGACGTTAACAGTTGTTGAGATTGGTTTAGGATCTTAATGAATTCGTCGCTTTTAAAAGGAATGTCATTATTATTATGAGCCATTATTGGATCCGTCAGTCTTCTTTTTTAATTAATTGAGTGTGCTAGTTAACTTACTTAGGTTTCTTGGTTATTCAAATTATTAATTATTATCATCCACCAAATTCACGACATTTCAGACACTATTTACACTATTTATACTATTTTTTTTTTCTTCTGTTTTGTTATTGTTCTATTTTGCTCAATTCGTGAAATGTTCCAAAAAAAGGTACCTTACTTCCGCCGTGAACTAAGTATCAAAACTTAAAATTAAAAATGATATCATTCTTTGTTTTTGTTTTTGTTATATGTTGCGACTTCTTTTTTAGCTAATCACGGGTATATAGTGTGACATCCAATATAATTTTGCGGATTACGAATATAAAGTAAAATGAATATAATAAGATAATTGTTTATTTTATTATATTTTTGTATTTCTAATAATATATAAAAAAAAAAATAAGAAAAGATCAACCTCCACAACCACCGCAACCACCACAGCCACTTCCACCATCTCCACCATCTCCTCCATCTCCTCCACCTCCGCAACCACCTCCGCAACCACTACCACATACAACAGTACCACTACTACATGCACCACCACCACATACAACATCACCAGAATAACAAGAGCCCATGTATGAGCAGCATAATCCATTATTATCATATAGGTTACAATCGGCTGGTGGCACCGGAGCTACTGGTGGAATAACATAAACTTGAGGGCTGCAATAATAATAATTGTAGCCGCTACCAGTGGCATAAGTATCAGAACTAGAAGTAGATCTAGATTTATCTTTAGCGGCGAAGGGACTATCAATTAAATCCTTTGAATATTTCTTTTCCAATTCAGTACGTTTACGAATGGCTTTTTTAGTAGGCAATTCAATAGAAGCATGAGAACTGATATGAGTGACTGCAGCAGCCGCATAAGCATCATCATCAGCACCAGCACCAGCATCTTTTTTCTTCTTCTTATTAAAGATCATCTTTCTCCAAGTGCTTCTCTTCTCAGTGCAATAAGCACAGTAACAAAGAGTATATTCTTGTTTAAAGACAGCTTTATATTTGCTAGCAGTTTTCTTGAAGCATTCGTCCAATTTAGCTTCATCAACTTTATCATTATGATCAACAAAATAATTATTGTTGCCCTTGATACAATCGTAGTAATAGTAATAGAACGATAATTGATGAGTATGCCATACCAAATCAATATCTAAAGTAGGCACATACATTTGTCTCTTTTTACCTGATTCAAGCGTCAATAATTGGAAAAAATTTTTGTATCTCATACAAGCTTCAGCTAGAGTATTAATGATGAATAAAGAATGTAACCAATCTAAGTTATTCATCTTAACCACAAATTTAGATTGACGGATAACTGCACCGACTAAATCATCGCAAACTTGAACTCGCGCATCAATTTTATCACAAGGGACAGTAAGATAAAGTAAATTGAATTGTAAATACTCTCTAAGAATAATAGTAGTGATTCTTTTAATTAATTTCCTTTTAGATTTTAGTTTATAAATAATATTAGCAAGTTCATTTTCTTTGGATTTACTGAATAAACCCTCTGATTTTCCGTCATCAGTTTGAAATTTACCCCAATTCATTTCCACAAATTGTTTAATAATATCACTAACTTCGGATGGTTTAGTTGGTCTCTTAGAGACATTATTAAGCACCTCTGATAAAAATCTGTAAGTGCCTTGCAATGGAGCCTTACTTTTTAAATCTGACCATAATTGTAATCTTCTAAGAGAATCATGGGTTAAAAATTTAAATGTAAAACATTCACAATCGGTATCAGCACAATATTTAGCATTAGCCACAGATAAATCATGATCAGCAAAACCAGTATTTGAATCATTAGTAAGAGCAACATTTTCAGCGAGTTTCGTATTGCAATGAGGGCAATAAATTGAAACTAATGGTTTATAAATTTGCCAATTAGTTAAATCAAAATTGTAAAGATCTGGATCAATACCATCATTATATGTTTTAATTAAATCAATGTAGTTATCCTTTTGATCTTTTTCCTTAACTGTAAATTTAAAAGTCTTTTGATCGATGCAATCATTGAGTCTGTGTAATGGTAAGGGATACATTTGAAAGCAAGTTAAATTATTTCTTTGGAAAGTATCGTAAAAGACTTTTGGATTTAAGAGGAAAGAATGCCAAACCATAATGACATCTAAAGGAGGCATTATTAATTCCATAAAACTGATGTAAAGGGGATTTTTCTTAGAATTTTCCCAAAAAGTATCACTTTCAGAAGTATAATCAGGAACACCATGTAGATCATGAAATTTAGTCTTTAAAGCATTAACGAAGACGCAAAATTTTCTAACTGCATTAGAAATAAACACCTGCCATGCTTTGGCCTTATAAAGTTCCAGTTGCTTTTCATCCTTGCCAAGAAACTCTTCTTTCAAGACCCCAAAAGCCTTTAATAGCTTCAAATGAACAATTTGGTCAACTAACCTTGGCTCATAAGCACAGTAATTATACTTAACTGATCCTCTCACATCAGCAGTAATTGTTTCATCAAGGTGAGTGCAATAAATATGACTTAAATAATCATGTTCAACATCATTTTTATCAATCGGTTTGCTTAAAATTCTAAAGAACTCGTCTGACTTGTATGGGATGTCAGCACGATCAAGATGTCCAAGAGATGGCTTAGCAGCATCGGCCCTAATTTCCGGCATCTTTTAAGTTTGTTGTTTTTTACCTTTTCTTTGGTTGGACGATTATGGAAAAATAATATGAAAAAACAAATGAAAAAATGAGGAAAAAAAAGAAACCGTTGATATATATAGTGAATTATAGTAGTAAAATCAATTACTGTTTTAAGTATAAAAACAGCACTGTGGCACGTTTTCCATACTTGAAAGAAATAGTTTATTGGTAATAATGGAATAGCAACACCAATAAAAAAGAGAGAAAAAGTAGAATATGACAAAATGTTGGATTCAGTCTAGTGGCACCACTATAGTTGTAATTAATGAAATCTCCATCGGACTTAAATTTCATTTGTTTTGGTTTTGATGCTGTGTTATTTATTTGTGGGTGTGCGTGGGTGTGTGTTTTTATTCTCTCAATTCCTTGTCAGTCGAACGACCGACCAATCCAGGAAAAAACTTAGGCTAAATGAAAAATATCTCAAATATAAAGACATTCTAGGAAAACATGTTGAATATTTTGTGGCCCAAAGTTTGGTTCCTTCTTATAGAGGTCATTATTTTCTTCTCTTGTTTTTGTTTTTGTTTTTGTTTTTTGTTTTTGTTTATACTACCCACATGTTAGTTAATTGATTTATTGTTTGATGATATTTGCCTCAAGCACTATTGATCGTCATCACCTCTGTTACAAAAAAAAAATGAAAGAAAATGGGCCTACCTTGGAAGAAACACCCAAATACAGATTGAAACGAGCCATTAAACCCCGTCAATATCCGTTGCAATTGAACAAAAATGTGATAATATATCCATATTACTGGTATATAATGGCATTGTAGTGCATTTACAATATTATGGACATTCTTTTTTACCCAAAATGGTGCTGATAGCAAAAAGTGTACAGATCCATATTCTTGGATAATTTTCAATCGAAAACATAATAAGATCCGCTATATTGGTATATATATATTTATATATTTATCTGATAAATGAACTGTTGATCATTTACTATATAGATTGAATAACGAAAATGAAAAGATCAAATCTGGGTATTAGATAAGTGATGAGGGGCTTTTAATGAGTTCCACTCTCTTTTGATATGTTTGCACAATATTAAAAGAATCCATCATTCATTATTACCTAATAATTGTACATTTTCAAATAATATATAGTATCTATTTTAAATTTTTACCAATATAAAATTCTATTAATTGATCACAAGGTCTAGTGCAATTATTAATAATGATGAATAAGGATTATTTATAATACCTGTTAATAATAGTTTTTACTAAAGAAAAAAAAGTCTTTCCAAGAAGATAATAGAAAAATTTTTTTTATTCGTTTCTTCTATAAAAAGTACAGCCGGGCTTTTTCCCATTTTATATTAATAAACCTGTATAGAGAAATTATTAATTCTTATGTAATTGCCTATTTTGGGCTGGTTTTTAGTTTTTCAATATATAGAATTTTTTTTTGTTCATTACAAATACTGTGATTATAAATACAAAAAGAAATTAGTTCCCAACAGTTGATTTTTTCTCTTTCTCTCTTTTATTCCATCTTTTAGTAATTATATACTGACTATTACAATTCTTAATTCAAAATGTCTATTAAATCTTTTATTAGTAAATTAACTGGTAAATCAAAAGCTGCTAAAGAAACTCCAGCTAAAAAGGAAGCTGCTGCTCCTGTTAAAGAGGAAGCTGTTAAAAAAGAAGAGGCTGCTCCTGCTGAGGAAGCTGCTCCTGTTGAAGAGGCTGCTCCTGTTGAAGAGGCTGCTCCTGCTGGTGTTGATACCACCAAAGATGCCAAAAAAGAATTGGCTGCTTACAAAGAAATTATTGCTGCACGTAGAACTATTTACACCTTAGCTCCAGAATTACCAGCCGGTGTCACTACTAAACAAATTCACGATATTGTCGAATACATTGTTAAGCACAAACCAACTTCTTTCAACATTCAATCCACTAGAGCCATTGTTCTTTACGGTGAAGCTCATAAAGCCGTCTGGAACTCCGTTGTTGAAGCTTTAGGTGGTGCTGAAGAATCCGGTGCTAAAAGACCAGCTTCAATTGCCAATGAAGCTTACGGTAGTGTTATCTTCTTTGATGATCAAGCTACTATTGATGAAATTGCTGCTAAATTCGCCGCTTACAAAGATTTGTTCCCAGTGTGGGCTGCTCATTCCGATGGTGCATCCCAAATTTCTACTTGGGAAGCTCTTGAATTAATTGGTTTAGGAGCTCACTTGCAACACTACAACCCATTCGTGGAAGCTGCCTTAAAGGGTAAAGTCGACTCTAACTGGAAAGTTTCTGCACAATTAGCTTTCGGTCTTCCAAAGGAAAAAGCTGGTGAAAAAGAATTCATTGACAACCCAGTTCTTGAAATTGAAGAATTGAAATAAGCTTTATCTCTCTTTTTACAGTTTTTTTTCAATTCTTTCACTATATAATATTCATACACTTCAAAAAAAAATAGAAAAATTTATTAAATATAATAAAATTTGCTTTCAATTCTTTGTTTTTATATAATTAATATATTCGTTCTTACAATTATAGGCCCTAGATGAAAATTAAATACACGTATGTAATTTTCTCTTTATTGTATATACCAATATAACGGCTCTTAATAAAACCGATCTTCCGTTTTACCTGATGTATATATAGATTTGATGATGTAGATGCTTTTAATATTTTTTCTTCTCACAGATGGACCCTGGTGTATGCTTAGAAATATTGTACCAACATATCTTCTTTATGACCAGCTGATATGTAAGATATTCGTCCCTTACGGCAAAGTACTGTTATTGTACATGGAGGAAGACAAAAAGATTAAACTAATAAAGCAATTGTATTATTATTATATAATAAAATAAGTGATGTAGAGAAAAGTAGCAATAACACAGTAAAAAAGAACTGATAAAAAAACATTAAATGATCATAATATAAATGTAATAATCTAAATGATTACAATTAAAGTAAAGATAAACCGACAACAGAACCAGCTAAGAGCATGACACTGTAGACAGAGCCGGAACCGAGTTGCATTGGACCAGAAGCAACACCAGAAGAGTTGGCACTAGCACTGGAAGATGAAGATTCAGAACCAGAAGAAGCTGAATCAGTGGCAGAAGAGTCTGAACCAGTAGCAGAAGTAGAGTCTGAGTCAGAAGCAGTGATAGCAGAATCGAGCTTACTGGTAGCAGCGGATTCAGCTGAAGCAGCTTTACTAGTAGCAGCTGAAGCAACAGAGGCAGCACCTGAAGTGGCAGCAGTGGCTACAGAAACAGCACCAGAGGTGGCTACGGAAGCAACAGAAGCAGCACCAGAGGTGGCTACTGAAGCAACAGATTCGAGAGTGGAAGCAGCAACAGTGGCTACTGAGGCAACAGCAGAGGTGGCTTCATCCCAGACAGAGGTGACACCATCAGTGACAGCAGAAGCAACAACAGAGGTAGCTTCACTGGCAACAGAGACAGCAGCAGAAGCAACAGCAGAGGTGACATCACTGAAAACATCTCTTGGTTCTAAAACGGCAGCTGAAGCATAAGCAATTGGTAATAAAGTGGCAGTAGAAAATCTCATTGTTATTGTATCGGTAAGTAAAGTAAGTAGTATAAATTGATGTGTATATATGGATGATATGAAATGAAATCAAAAAAAATAGCTAAATGAAAATGAAAAATCTTTCAAAAGAAAAGGAAATCTCCAGCTATTTATTCTATTTCCATGGATTCTGTTTTAGGCCAATAATAATCAAAAAAGTAAACAAAAAATGAAAAAGAAATAGTGAAAAAAAAAAGTTTAATTAATATACAGTAAGAGTAAAAATTTCTTAAAAAGCTTCTTTAAAAGAGAAACATGTTTATCAACTGTAAATTGTTCTACAGTGGTTACTATTAATTACCTGTTGGCGTGGATATTTAAACTCTGATTGATATATAAAAAGAAACAACAAACAATAGTAAATGGGTTATTCAATTCTAGGCCTGAAATATACCGTGGAACTGTGACAACTGGTTCGTGTTTTACATAATGATTGAAAAAACTTTCATTATTATTGTGTCTTTTCACAACGCCCCTAACAATGACCAGAAAAATAATACAGAAAAAGATCTACTATACACACAACTTGTTTAATATTATTATTTATTTAGTTATTTATTTATTCGTGAGTGACGAGGCTAAAAAAAGTCATTGAATATCCATATATTTCACACAACTTGAGGCAATGCGTGTCCTGGACTAGTAGCTTCAAGCTCTCGCAGTTCTCCCCGTTCTAGCCGGTATCAAAAAAATAGGGGAAGACGCAAATCGGAGCGAACGGAACGATGTTTTAGCACTCTGCAAAAGAAATTTTTCCCTCTGTAATTGATTGGCACTATTTCATCTATGGGCCGCAGTTGATTAGGGGCTGCTGGATTCGAAGCAAGTTGACTTGGACCCTTGAACAAATACTTTACTAGTAATGATTCTTCTAACTTTTCTTTCTTACTTTATCTCCCCGCAATTATCAGCAGCTTGCTGAAATTAACAACCAATAAATATTTTACACGTGCGAGTGAAACCTTTCTTTGGATTCAAGGTATAGGTATAGTTATTGATGGCGCAATTGTGGTTCTAATATAACTAACTTCTTCTTTTGTAATAGTTGCAGCTTTTTTAAATAGAAATGAAAAGTTGTCGTGAAAGAATTTTGTTATAGGGACACAAATTTTATTGTAACCCTCGTCAACATAACCAGATAAGTGTTGATCGTACTTGGTCGTTATCCATTTCAGATAAGCCTCAATGCAAGGTACCAGGTTTCTATATATAGCTGATTGTTTAAAATAGTCATTGGTCATTAGCAATTTGTCTTGTATAGCCAGGTTGTTACTGTTACTAGAGTGAAAAACATTGAGCAAGACAACAATGATGCCGGTAACGGTTACTATTATTGCTGAAGTGACAATCTTGCCATAGTTATTAGTGCTTTTTGGTTTCGTGATAATTTTGGAGTTTTTGTTTTTAAATGACATCTTTTCTAGGCTTATATTTTAATTTTGATTAAATAATACATTAATTCCATTAGTTGAACGAAATAAGAAATAAAGAGACGGTTTAGTGTGATATATATAGTATAATTTGCAAATAGCAAACTACAAATATAGAGAGAGAATTTACTTGGTAGTTTGCTGAACAGGTAATAATAAAGGTTATTTAATTGCTAATGTCAGCGAGTATATATAAATCAAAGCAAAGGAGTGGAATTTTCTTAGTGTAATTATGGTTGCTTTTCAGCAGTATTGATTGTACAGCTTTCAATCCAAAATGATGTAATTTATCCGGCCAACTAAGCCTGTTTTGTTGGTTCGGTGTTATACAATGAATGATCAACAATTCTAGAATATTTCAAAGGTTCTTCAATAACACTCTCAAACGTAGGTGTCAGGGCCTTACCCTCGCCCTTCTTGTTATATGTTTCAACCGTATTTCCAGCTATCTAATATTCAAGGCTTTTCAATACTATTGGATTATGACCGGTATTGATAATTACTGCAAAAAATTTTCTTCTGTCAGTAAAATATTGAAAATTAAAAATATTGAAATCCCATCTACAAGAATTAAAAGCATTTTTAATCAGCATCTAATTATATTTATATATAAGTTAAAATAAATCAAAAGGAAATTAAAACCTCGATTATGAAATAGCACTTGTAATTCATCCTCAAAAAACATGCAATAATAATTGCTTAGGTTGTTGGTAATTACCTCAAATTAGCTAGCCTGAAGATATAGATTGATTAACTTTTTTTTATTCAATTGCCCCTCAAGAAAATATAAAAAGAATAAACAAGCAATATAGTATCTAGCAAAAATAAATCATGTATTTTTAAATTGGAAAAATTTGGTGATATTTTCAAGCATTTGTTGATAAACTGAAGGGGTGGTATTCTCATCATGAATCATGACATTCAAGTCTTGAACAGCATAAGGAAGAATGGCTTCAGAAAATATATTTCTTATAAGTTCAATAGCATTAGGACCATCAGCGTTGGCTTCGCATTTATTACCATCTTCAAATATCTTAAGAATATCTGCTAAATTATCTTCATTATGAAGAATATGAATGAGAGAAAGATTAGGCGGGTATTTATTTGACATAAATATTTTTGCCAATTTTATCATAAACACAATTCTAATGAATCTATAATTGTTAAGCACTTTAGTGAAACATTCCCTAATTTGTCTAACAAGTACTGATTGTGACTCATTCAATTCTTTCTGCCTTAAAAGAGCTTCAATTAAGAAAGGTCCAACCTCATCAATAAATGTGGATCTCTTCCTAAATAATTCTGAAAACTCTTCAGCGATTTCTGTGAGTGATTCTTTAAATGTCTCCTTATTAATAACTGGTAATCTTGTTTCTTTAGTGATAAAACTAAACCCTTCATTTAGAATTACATTTGTTTGAGGTGACAAGATATCAGAAATAGAAATACTAGTAGCTGGTGAAATAACGGAAGATGCTGGAGCAATACTAGAAGGAGCGGAAGATGCTGGTGAAGCAGCGGAACCAATTATTAGTGAAGCAGAAGTAACTGGTGATTGAGAATCACTATTATTAATCAAGGCAGAAGTTGGTTGGGGTTTCAATAAGGAACCATTATTATTACTATTACTATCAGTATCAGCAGAAGAATTAACAAAAGTACTTGTATTCTTAGACTGGATAATAGTACTACCAACTTTAGTAGAAGATTCAGAATCAGGTAAGGGTTTGGAGCAAAGATTAACTGCCACTTCCCCATTCAATGAATCTTTATTGCGATCTTCAATCATTGGAGTATCCTCTGCTTCATTATCTACCATCCCATCCTTAAGAAGATGAGAACCTGCAGTAGACAAATCAATCAGTACAGACTCGTTTTGATTAGAAGAAGTTAATAAGTCATCATTTTCAAGGTTAGTATTAGTTAAGGGACTGGAAATTAAAAGTAACGATTCTTCAGGTTCTACCAAATCAATAGTACCGGGTGAAGTAGTAGTATTAGCGACAACAGCTAAGGGAATAGTAGCTGAAGCTGGAACGCATGGCATATCTAATAAGCTTACACGACGCTCTTCAGTGAATGATGATTCTGGAATAACATTACCAGCAAATGAATATACCGACGAAGAAAGCAACGACGAATCATTTGTGGTATCAGAATGATAAAGAAGAGGAGGTGAAGCAGAATCATTGCCATTTACAATAATTTCCCATAAATAATCATCCATCTCCCTCATCACTAGAAATTCCTCGATATCAATATCTGCTTCAGTTCCGTCCCGGGCTGGAACTTCTGCTTCAGTATCCATCGATTTACATTCTTGGTGACTTAGAGATGCTGATGAATTATTTTCTTCGGGCTTATTATTGGGTAACGTTTCAAGATGGTTATAATGATGAGGATTTTTGTTGTTATTAATAATAACTCTGGGAGGTGATCGACGATAATAGTCGAGGAAAGAAACAAGATTAAAGATTATCATGAGTATATCGTCCATAGATGTGCCAAAATTCCAATGGTACGAGGTACATATTGCCGCGAATGCGCAAGCATTGTCCTCAGGATACATATGTATCATCATGAAAGAAAGCAAAATAGAAAAGCAAAATAAAATTAAATTAAATTGCATTTCATTGTTTTCAATCTTTAAAGAAGTGGTTATTGGTATTGTGTACGCTTTGAAGGAGTTGGTAATAAATGTTTCTTTGGAAATTAGGTTGGAGTCATTATTAATTATATTATTATCGTTGTTGTTAGAAAAGTTTAGTGATGAATTAACAAAAGTCTCAGGCATTGTATCAAAGTCTCCGCTGAGACTCTCGTGACAGGAATTGAAAAATAAGAGGTGTTGATAATAATAGCAATAAAAAGAATCAGAATAGGGATTTAATTCTTTTGTGATGGTATTAGTAGTTTTTGAGGATGAATCAATAATTAATGATGATTTATTGATAATATTATGATCAGATGGTGGATCAAGATCGATAATTGGATTATAACTGCGATGATTACAATTACTTTCAAATATCTTAAAAGAAGCTTCAAGGTCTGAGTTAGAGGCAATAATGGTAGGAATAGAAGGGCGCAACGATGATAATGAGAATGAAACTTTACTATCAGAAGCACTAGCTTCATCTTCGATAGTTCTCATAGAATCAAAGTGCATTACTCCTGAGGCGATGAAATTTTTTTGGATCCATCCCAAGATAATTGGTGCAATGATGATTGCATAAGTTGTGATAAACAACATAGTCAGAAAGATGAAATTAAGAAAAGGGTGATTAATGGTTTCTAATTGTGGTTTTTTCAGCGATTTGTTTTATATGATATTAGTATTAAACGAGGAAAAATAATGAGATTACAATACTAAACATAAAGGAAAATAAAAAATCACAAACAAAAAGAAGCATCTGAGGGATCAACGAAACCATCAATATTAATATGAATCCTACAAGTCTAAACTTTTGAAATGGAGGGAAGGTCCACAAAGACACAAATGTATTTTGGACTCTTATGCATAATCTTAACATAAAGGATATCCACAAAGCATCTGTATCAGTAGCGACCACAGAAATGAGATTGGCTTTCCTAAGTTCAACCTCTTGTGTCATCACTCTTTTTGTACTTTTTCTCTCTCTTTCCTTGCATAATTTGAGTATTCTTTCCATTTCTACAATTTTTTTCTTTATTTAATTCTTTTCTTTTTGTTCTTAATTTCAAATATTGTGTATAATTATTAATGGGCTACGAAGAATCCATTGGTTGCGAATGACAGCATCTCCATTTTACAATTACATCTAGAAAATACTGAATGGGTCTGTTTTTTGTGCAACTTAATTGTACAAAGAATACGTTTTTTTGGATTAATATAACTTGTTTAGTTATGGTTTTTAGATACTACCCAATCGGAATCGTCTAGCAGGTTGCTATTGATTTTTATGAATCAATGAAATGAATATCTTGTTCAAAGGAACTATTCTTTTAATTTCGTTTTTTTCTTTTGTGTAACTAGCAATTTATGAACGCTTATCCATATATCCATCATAAAATTTCCTTCTTTCAGAGAATGGAGCGGTGGCTCAAATGGTAGAGCTTTCGACTCCAGTTTGGGGTTTAACACCAGTGCAATCGAAGGGTTGCAGGTTCAAGTCCTGTCCGTTCCAATTTCTCATTTATTTTTTTTGCAATTTTTTTAGTTATTGGCAAAAAGTTTTTTTTTTAGCTAAAAGGTTTTTCTTTTACTGTGAAAACTGTTGATTTAATCACTATTATTCTTTTCATTTAAATGGCAGTACAATTAAGATTATAACTAATTTGTTTTAAATCAAAGTCGGGGCTCATATTCCGTATATAAAAAAGATAACGGCCACTATAGATTAGATTATTGGCTGTCATATTACTTGAGCATTTAAGATTTACTAGTTCCTATTGTTAAGGGCTATGACTCAATCAAGATATATAGATTAGTAATTATCGTTTCTATATTATGAATTTTTTGTTTATTTTTTATATTTATAAATATTTGTAAATATTTATTTGTTTGGTAATTCAGAGATTCTGATTGGAAATTTGATATTTTTCTTTAATATTTGAAAAATTAATTTTTCAGTTTTCTTGACTGATAAGATATATATTCAAAATACCATACAATTACAATATTTATCAGAAATCACAATATATTGGCAACTAAAATGAGTGTTGCTACACAATTTTCATCAACTATTGTTGGGGCATTAGCATGCCAAAAAGATTCTTATGCTAAGACTTTCAATACTGTAGTAGTGAGCTGTTTACAGAAAAAATCAGAGCCCAAGCCAAAATCTAAAAAGACCAAATCCAATGGTAGTAGTGGAAAGGATCAACAGGCAACTTATGAAGTTGAACTTAAAGATACTATTCTTTTCCCAGAAGGTGGTGGCCAACCTTCTGATCAAGGAGTTATCGTGGATGAAACCACTAAAAAAGCATATCCCGTATCATTTGTCAGAAGAGATGGGTTATTAGCTAAACACACAATTACAGAACCTTTGCCAACGGGGACTCCCGTGAGTTTATCGGTTGATTGGGAAAGAAGATTTGATCACATGCAGCAGCATACTGGTCAGCATTTACTTTCTTATATATTAGACCAATACAAGCTTCCAACGTTGTCATGGAGAATGGGCACCGGAGAATCATTCTCTGAATACACCAATTACGTTGAACTTCCTAGAGAGCTCACCGATGAAGAAATTAAAGAAGTTGGTGATAAGATCAACGAAAAAATCAATGAAAATATTCCAATCATTGTTGAAGTGCCAATGGATCTTACTGATGTTAAGACACATAAAATCCCTGATGATTATGATATTAGTAAAGGGATACTTAGAGTGATTCATATTGGAGAATTAGATGCTAATACTTGTTGTGGTACCCATTTAAGTTCAACGGGGCAAATTAATCTGATCTCATTATTACACCAAACTCATGTTAGAGGAACCAATTCAAGATTATTCTTCCTATGTGGTAACCGTGTCAGTAAATTTGCCGCCGAATCAAATTTGATTTTGAAACAAGTATCAAGCATTTTCAGTTGTCAATTTGAAGAAATAGTCGATAAGAGCAATTTAGCTAATGCTCAACTTCGTAAATCCAATTCTAAAATTAAAAGCTTATACGAAGAATTGGCTGAGATTAAAACCAATGAAATCATTTCAAAATTAAATGATGAGGATTCAAAGTCTACTGTAGTATTTTATTATTTCAGAGATAAACCTTTAGACTTTTTGATGAATATTTTCAAAAATATCAACACTTATGCAAAGAAAGATTTAAAATCTCTCAAGAAGCATGTTGTTTTATTAACTGGTGAATATAAAGAGCCTGGAGCTATGTTCATCTTTGGTGGTGATCCTAATGATATTAAACTGCTTGCTGCTAAATTATCTAGTGAATATATTAGCAATTTAAGAGGCGGTGGGAAAGATAAATGGCAAGGTAAAATTTCAATTTTTGAGAAGGGTGAAATTGAAAATGCTACCGAATATTTATCAAAATTATAGTATCTATAAAATTATAATATATATAAGATTTAATATACAATTATAATATTATTACAGTAGTAAAATGTAAAGTATCTTTTTTTAATGATTGCTCTTATGAAGATTGATTGTCTTCATCTCCAGGAAAAAAAACAAAATGGTAAAAATTTTAAAAAAAAAATTTCATAACAAAAAATTTTATAGATAAATTATAGCTATAGGGATGACGAAAGATATATAATAAATAGATTAAATAAGTATTATTAATCAATAAAACAAGAAAAAGAAAACAAAAAAAAGATACTAATATCAATAATGAAAGTAATAAAATATCTTGGAAGGGGAATATATAGAGACTTAAAGAATCGGATACCATATTATGGTTCAGATTGGAAAGATGCAATAACCTATCGAGTGATCCCTCTGACGATATTCGTGTATTTCACGAACTTATTACCAGCAATCGCATTTGCTCAAGACATGTTTGATCACACTAATAACTCGTATGGAGTCAATGAAGTGCTATTGTCAAGTGCCATGGGAGGAATTGTATTTGGACTATTAGCGGGGCAGCCATTATGTATTGTTGGAGTCACTGGTCCTATCTCGATTTTCAACTCTACGGTTTACGATATAGTTCAAAAAATTGATAATTGTAATTTTTTCTGCTTTATGGCATGGGTTGGATTGTGGTCGATGGTCATGCATTGGATCATTGCGATAGTCAACGGGGCATACTTCATGAAATATATAACCAAATATTCGTGTGATTCATTTGGATTTTTCATTAATTGTGTGTATATTCAGAAGGGAATTCAAATATTGAATCGGCAGTTCAAAGGAGGTCATACTACTGAAAACTTATTAAGAGGTTATTTTTCTATTGTTGTTGCATTGTTGATGGGAGGTATGGGTATATTTCTTCATATGTTTGGGACTAAGACAAATTTTTTCAATCCAATATTAAGGAAAGTGTTTAGTGATTATGGCACGCCACTATCGGTGGTGTTCTTTACAGGGTTTATTCATTTTAACGATAAGACAATGGATCCCAGAATACATTTGCAAAAAATCCAAATTACAAAATCATTTCAGCCAACCGATATAGAAACAAGAAACTCGCATACTTGGTTTATACATTTTTGGGAAGATATATCAGTGAGGAATATTTTTTTGGCCATTCCATTTGCATTACTATTAACAATATTGTTTTATTTTGACCATAATGTGTCATCATTAATTTGCCAAAATCCGCAATTTAAATTGAAAAAACCTTCATCGTTCCATTGGGATTTTTTCTTGTTGGGCATCACAACTGGAGTAGCTGGGATTCTTGGAATACCATGTCCTAATGGATTGATCCCACAAGCACCATTGCACACTGAATCATTAGTGATCACCAACCACAACCATGATTACGAAGACGAAGATGATGATGATGATGAAATTCAAGGTGTTGTTGAACAACGGTTTACGAATTCCATGCAAGGTTTAATGATATTAGGAACCATGTCAAGGCCTTTATTGATTGTACTTGGGTTAGTGCCGCAAGCAGTGTTTTCTGGGTTATTCTTCATTATGGGGATAATTGGGTTAGATAATAATGAAATAGTTAATAGAATACGATACCTATGCACCGAAAAGAGATCTCAATATAACGAAAAGTTCCATCAATTAACTCTGATTAAAGCATTATATCAATTTGTGCTGCTATCCCTATTAGCAGGAATAAGCGAATTTGTGATTACTTTAACAAAGGGTGCCATCGGTTTCCCATTAGTGTTACTATTCTTCATGATAATAGCGATATTCTTCAATAGACTATTTAATTCTAATGACTTGATGTTATTAGACGAGCCTGCCGGTAATGAATTTGTTTTACTGACATTAAATGTTAAAATTGATGATGAGGAAACCATGAAAGAGAAATAAAGAAACGGAAACTGGCCACCGCAGGCATCTTCAGCTAATTAATATTTATCGCGTCTCTGTGGCGATCTTTACTAGGCTAAAACTCCGAAGCTCATCGCATCGCTGTCAAAAAAAAAAAAAAAAAGTTTTTTACTTGTATTGACAGGCTAAAACGTTTCTTTCTTCCATATTTATGTTATGGTGGCCATATGTGTTTAATTATTTATGTAATTGACTATTTAATTATCTATTTAACTGTTTATGTGATTGTTTATTGATATTTGATCACTTTTTCCCAGTAATCTCATGTGATTGTCCTTATTTTCAAATAATACTGATAATAATAATATTTTCTAGAAAATTATATCGAAATATAAAGGGAAAAAATAAAAAAAAAATAAAAAAAGCACGATCAATTTATAAATAGATTGTCCTTTGATGATTCTATTCAAAGCACATGTTACATAAGAGAGAACACTATTATAGACTAGCAAATAATATATACATTCAAACACCTCGTCCGTATATATATCAGTTTTTTTCTCAACTTCCAGCGATAATTGAATCATGACTTATGATAACTCTGATGGTATTGCCACTCAATCTAAAAGCTCCTCGAATAATATCGACATCGCCAACGATAATGGAGAGTATAACAAACAAACCAATCCCTTATCTCTAAAATATTCGTCGATAATGACAAGCACAAACACTAATAACAGCAAACATCCTTTCAATAATGATGAGGGTCCCGAAGAGGGCCCCGAAGAGGAAGCGTATAAGAAGAATTTTAAGGAAAGAGTCGCTACTAAATATCACGATTGGAAAAGAGCTATTTCTAATCATTCATCTGAATATTACGATAATAATAATAGTTCCAGGTTTATTTCTAAAAGAAAAAGGAATAAAGATTCTTTAGTTCCTCCCGTTTATCCCAATGACAGCATGCTCTTCTCGGTCAGCCCTGAGGCTACTGATGAGTCTGATATTATAATTACAAATAGTAGTAAACGGAATTCTCAGGGTTTTAGTTTAAGGAGAAGAAAGAAAAGAAACAATTCTATTATTATTGTTAATAATAGTGCAAATAACCTGGAACTTAGTTTGAATAATAGCAGCAAAGCGTTAATTCAAAGACGAAGCTATCATGATTTTGTTGACGATGAATTTGATAATAGTAAAGATGATGATAATAATATTGGATTTGTGCTACCTAATCGTAATAATGATTCTCAATTCCATAACTTATCTCAAAATTTACTTCTTAACAATAGTTCTGCCTCTTTAATTAAACAACAATACCATAGTGATAATCAAGATGACGATGACGACGATGACGACGATGGCAATTATAATAATAATTTCTTGGTTGATTCTTATGTTAGCGATGAATTTTTATCTAGATCTCAAAATTATACCTATTCTGCTAGTCAATACGAAAATTTTAATTTTAATTCGTTTGATCCATTAAGTAATAATTATTATTACCAACACCTGAATTCACACATAGATCCAATAAATAGTTTAGACAGGTCTACACTTTTGAATTCTAATATCTTTGACATGTCAACAATGCTGAACAGTCGAGAATTGCCAAGCAATAACGACCTGCTTCCAAATATTGGTGCTGATGCTAATAATGGCAATGGCAATGATAATGATAATGATAATTTCGAGCATTCTTATAATATTGACGAAGATAATATGTTTAGAAATGTTATATCTACAAATCAAACTACTGACCAAATTAATGGTGAATTTACAGGAATCTCAAGAGAATCTATTGAACGAATAATCCAACAAATTTTTGATATTCCTAGAAATAATCCAAATAATAATAATGGAAGGGTATCCTCCATTTATTTCGAAATGACTATTGATATTCTTGATACTGCTAATGATATTTGATTATATAAACTATATATTTTTTTCCCTTTCTTTTTGCTATATATCTAATAATAATAAACGTAAACTAATGTTTTTTTTTTCTTTTCTTTTTGTTTTGGTAGACTATTTTTGAGCAATAATTGCTGACGATTGCCAGCCGGAAGCTGATATAGCCAATGCAACTTTATCATCACCTAAATTAATCTTTTGAGGAGTCTTTAAAGTAATATCTAATCCAGAACCGACCCCTTCAATTAAATTTTGACCAAATCTTTCAATCATCTCATCAGGCTTCCCTTGTCCTAAAGATCCGCAACTTCTTGATTCACACCCCCAACTGTATAAATCTCCATTAGCACACAATGCTAGGAAATGATGGTCACCTACGGCAACATCAATACAATTTTTATCTTGTAATTCTTTGAAGATTATTGGTTTTGCATCCGCACTCACTTTATTATTAATATAATCAAATTTAGAAATACTAGATGATTCTTTATTTCCAAAGAATACTTTATCATCATTAGTGAATACTGCAAATTTTTCAAAATTACCAACGACTCTAGTAAATTTCCTTTTCACAGTTGTTGTTTTCTTAGTTGTCTGTAACAATTTATTAAATGATAAAACTTTATAAGAATTAATATTTGATAAAGTATTGAAATCTGTATGAGTAGTTTCTTTATCTGGCACATCAACTCTGTGAAGTAGCCCATCTTCTGTAATATAAAGAATAAATCTATCCCCAATAAAATAATCAGTGACTTTATTTGGGTACTTGGTCTCTCCAGTTCCTTTAACAATTTGAAAATGTGCATTAACAGCTTTATCTAAGGGTGTATCAGGGAGTATAACGTCTCTGGAATTCCAAACAACAATACCAACGCCTTCAATGAAACATGAGCCAAGTGACCAACCACCAAAGATTTTAGTGATATTCATTTGTTTGCCAGTGGATGGATCAATTCGTATATCAATTTTAGTCTTTGGATCAACAAATTTCAATTTAACTCCCAAGTATTGTCCAGAGATATCCCAAATCCAAATATTTTGTTTATTGTCAAGAGCTAATGTATGAGTTCTCCCACTAGATATGCTTATAAGTTTTAAATGTTTGGTAGTTTCAATTTTAGGTAATTCAAGTAATTCGATGAAGGTATGGTCAACATTTTCAATTTCATCTAAAATTGGTTTACTATAAAACTGGTCTCTTTGCAATTCTACACTTCTAGTAATACATCTCCTGAAAATACTTGAGAAATGTAAGTAAGTAGTAGCATCTTTTAGAGGATGTGGAGGTGCTGGTGGTGATCGATTATTTTGAGCATTCGAAGATGTAGTGAAAATTATCCCGTTCCCAGTTAATACTTGGAAGCCAAACCCACCAGCTGAAACATCGCATAGAACTGGACCATGAAGCAGTTTCTCGCCGGTTTTACCATCTTCAACGGTATGTAGTAATGATCTAACTTGACATGGTCTACAACAACAAGAACTAAATTGGCCCTGATGTTGTTCGTCAACTTGATCAAACCCAAGACGGTTTGAACTTACAAGCCCCCAGGTATACAATCGAGATGTGGCTCTAAGTTGAAACATCTTATTCCAATTGAATTGAGCTGCTGTTAACTTTGTAGCATTGTAATCCCCGAATTGTTTCATGAATAGCAATTGATAGAAAAACGAGGTATTTAGTATTTCTTGTAACTGATGATTTAATATTTTCTTTAAATTCAAAACATCATCATATTCTAATTGTGGTAATATATGAAAGACAATAATATCTTCACCCAAATCAAGTAAATTAATAGTCATCGTGTGTTTTTTAATTGATTTTATTGATTCTTATTGTGATTATAGCTTCTTCTTCTGTAAGAGATGAGCTTTGATAATTCTTTTTTTTTTTGTTTTTTGCCCCCGTATATTTTCATAATACTACAAAAAACAGCACAAAAAAAAGGCGATGGCTAGAGAAAACCTAAACGAATCATGAATATTCAGTTAAAATAAAAAGATCTATATATACTATATTACGAAAGAACTAATACAAACATCATTAAAAACATAATTATCACAAAACATGCCATTATAAGGCACTTCTTAGTTCGAAGACTTTTCTTTTGATTCTTATCAGCTTTAGTAAGTTCTCTTTGAGCAAGTCTGACGTTATCACTGTAACTATAGATGTTAGATTCGATATTATCAACCATGTAACTTTGTTCAACCACTAAAGAATCCAAATCCTTGAAAATTGTGTTTAATTCGGAGATTGATGATTGGATGTTTTGTATTTCTTCTTCTCTTTCAGCGATCATTTGCGTTTGGTATGCTAATTCCTCATTGTTTATTGGATCTAATTCTTTAACTAACTTCACTTGAGATAAATCATCATTGTTGTTGGCATGTTCTTCACCCTCAGGCACTTCATCGTGGTATTGGCCGTTTTGATTGGTGATTGCTGCTGATGCACTACTACTGCTTGCTTCTCCGTTATTGCTACTATGGACCAATTGATTAAGTTCATTATCTTCAATAAAATTCTTGAAATCATTTTGAGTAGCTTGAAATAATACCAATGATCCAGCAATTTCTTTCAATATTTTATCCTTTAAAAACGACTGGTTTTTAGTAAGTTGGATTTTATCGCTATTAGGGGATTCTTGTTCATCTTCCTCGTCTGTGTAAAGTTGGTTTCCTGTAAATTCATAGTTATTTAATAATGAGCTTTTAGAGTCATTTAATTCAACGAAAAGTTGGGTGGTGGCATTAATCAATTCTATTATTCTTTCCTTTATGGTATGTATATTTTTATTATTGTAGTTGTTATTGAATCTTGAAGACAAAGTACTTTGGAATTTTTGAATGTTTTTGATATTATTATTGATCTTGAATAAATTATTAGATATTAATTCAATCAAATTTTGAAACGACGAGTCTGGATTGTTTGCTTCTAAGTCAGGTATCTGATTAAACGACATTATTGGTTATTATTGACTATTAGGTTGATTACTATTACTATTGGTTGTGATAATTCTATGATTAGTGTGGCGAAACTCTTTTGATTTAATTTTTTCCTTTTGAATTTTTTTTTCTTTTCCCGTTTTTTCTCATCAGGAATTAGATAATGAATTTTCTACGATAATATCTCTATCATTAAAAAGCAATATTCATATTAAGCATATATATATATAAGAGTAAAAATTAAGGAGTATTATATATTATTTTACTATTATTATTTGGGGTGTTTTGTAAATCAGAATACCTGTTTAATCTATGTTTTAATTGCGAAGATGTTCCGACACTGCTGCTATGATTAGTAGTAGTATTGCCAATATCAGAAGTATGATGATTGTGTAGATTATTTGCCTCAAATTCTTCTATTCTACTATTGATGAGATCGTGGCTCTCTCTTTGTGGAGTCTTACCGTTATCCAAGTCATCCTCGTGATCATCGTCATCATCTTGATTACGACTGTGATAGCTTGATTCTAGATCAATCTCAGGGAATTGCGGGCCGAAATTCGATGTGAATTTGTGATCTCTTATTTGTACGGATTCCAATATCGTATGGTCATGATTGACTATTCTGATTCCGCCAACATTCAGAATAATATCCTCATCAAATATATCCCTATTCATTTGGGAATCCATTAATTCGCCCTTGATCTCATTATCATTACTGCCCCCACCAGCATCGCCAGCTAACCTTGTTCTTGGATCGCCATTTCCCCCAGAAAATCCAATACCGCCACTTCTAAACGTTTTCCTGTTACTTAAATTCTTAAATGAGGAATTGTCAGCAAGGAATCTTTTCAAATTCAAATTTTTGAAGATGATCTTGTCTTTATTTCTCCTCTGTTGCCAGTTTTTATTAGTGATTGTCGCTCCAAACGCTCCGTTCATTACTCCATTATTAGTTTCTCCACTCAACATTTCATTATTCAATTGGTTTAAATACCGTTTAGGAATCACCACATCATCTAACGGTAGATCGTCGCGAATCCATTGTTGCATGTACTCGATGTAATGAGGATTCTCCATATAAATATATGAATAGTCGGAATTTCTGGACATTTTCTATTAGTCTATCGCTATTGCTATTGGTTTACCACATTGATTCATCCAATCTTCTCTCTTCTCTTTCTCTTCTTTTTATTTGTTTTTCAATATTCATTTTTCTCTATTTGTAAACAGCTTATTATGAAAACATCCTTACATTTTTATCCCAACACCACCCTAAGCCATGGCCAAACATCTCTAATTGATGGCTTTCAAAAAAGAAAAGTAGCATAATATGAATTATCTTCTAAATATTAATAATATTACAAACTAATGGTACATTCTTGTAGATTCACACAATGATCATCTATAAGGCTGTCTACAAAAAAAATTATCAAAAACTATATCACATGACTAAACTCTTTTATGTATTCCTGTTAGCAATAATTGGGCACTTTTTAAATCACAATTTTTTTTCTCCTTAAGCAAAAATTGATAAATTTTGCTAAAAGAGTTTTTATGACAGCAAAAATTGCCACAAGACTAATCAAATAGATAGTTGATATTTTATTCATACATAGCTAAATATTTATATATATTAAAACTCAAAAATGCTCTTTCAAAAAGTACTCTCAAGCTTTGTGTTGCTAACTTCTTTAGCAAGTGCAAAGAATGTTTTCAAAGGCAAACTTGTTATCAGTGATGATGATGATTTTTATTTGAATGATAAAAGATCCTTAGGCGCTAAAGGTCAACAACCATTAATGAATCTGGACGCTAGAGTGGTTACTAATGCTAACGAATTTCAAACTAAATTAATCACTATACTTCCACACGATCAACAACAAGAAATATCTATCTTTTCTTATTATTTAAGAGATAACTATAACTACTTGGAAAGCGTTGATGCTAAATTGGACCAACTAACCATTTTCATTCCAACTGATAATGCCATCACAAAATTATCGGCTAAACCTTGGGAATTCCCAAACAAAATTGATGAGCAGATGGGCGAAAGGGAAGCTGATGAGATCTCTACTAACAATGTTTTGAATTTCATTCAGTCCCATATTGTTCATTGTTCTAAGAATGAATTGATTATCCCTGATGGCCAAAACCCTACTAAATTGACTACTTTAAACGGTGGTGAAATTGTCATTTCCTCTATTGGTGGAGAAGTGTATGTTAGATCGGTTTTATCGGATGATAATATTAAAGTGGTCACTACTCAAGATATTGTTATTGATGGTAATAATATCACAGTTATTATTATTGATGGGACTTTTGACTGGCCTGAAAAATATTCTCAAAAACAAGAATAGCTAAATATACTGTTGCTTTCTTATTTCTCTTTTTTTAACTTTTTCCATAATTAGTTTTCTGGTGGTCTGTTTCTATTTTTATTTTTTTGGTGGTTCCGAAGGTCTTTTTTTGTTCTATTTCTTTTCTCTCGAGACTATTAATTTATTTCGTATTTATTAAATATATATATATCTATAAATATAGATCAATGTTTCATATCTAGTATATCACTCTCCACCCCTCCCCTTCACTGTTAATCTTGTGTCAAACTTACAGCTGTCGCTGGCTGTTTTTTTGTAGTCCAGCAAGAATAAAGTGCCATACTGTTCCTTAAAACCTTTAAAATATTAATTTTTATTTCACTTATATATATAGTATGTTTGTAATACAGATGTTGTAACAATATTCCGTGTGATCTGCTACTGATTGAACTGATAACTTGTGTTGATTAAAGTTTTTTTTGTACGGGGTTAATAGAGGTGCAAAAAAAAGAAGAATTTTGATTTTTTTTCGATTTTCAACATCGCATGCGCCTTTTGAAAATGACTAAACTAAGGGAATTTAGCAATATTGTAAGGTATTGAATTATCCTTTCTTTCTTGGTGTATTTTGAGGTTGCCCTTTGGGGATTTCTTATATTAGGGTCTTTTACACTATTTTCAAAATGTTAATTTCTTTCTTTCTTTGGTTATATTATTGTTTTATTAACACTCTATTGTTTTTCCATTGATGCCACAAACTTTAACTATTTATAAGTTTTCCACAATTTCTATTCACCTATTTTCTTTTTTTTTTTTGATTATATATATATCACAAAGATTGTCCTTTTTTTTTTTTATTATTATTCTCATGTTTTTCATTTATTACACTTTATTACATCACATATTATTATAATAACAAACATAGATAAAAATGAAACTTTCTTATACAGCTTTGCTCGCTATTGTACTTGCCTCAGTATCTAACGGTTTGGTTATTCCAACTGTTCAAGAACCGGAATTTGCTCTTGGTGAAAACATTTACAAAAGAGATGATGGAAGTAGCAGTTCTTTCGTCAAGGTCGAAAACCCAATTCCGAACAAATATATTGTTATCTTAGATGGCGATATCACCGAGGAAGAATTAGACAAACATGTGAAATGGGTTGACGACACTCAAGTTTCATCCGTTAAAAATTTGGGCGGTAAAGGTTTCTTTTCTGTTGAATCTGGCGCCAACCCAACTAATGTTGGTGGGGTCACTGAAAAATTCAATGCTAATGAAACAGCCGTCACTGGTTACAGTGGTTACTTCACTGAAGAAACTCTTACCAAGCTTAAGCAACATAGTAAAGTTCAATTAATTGAAGAAGATGGTATTGCTCATGCTTATAAGACTACCCAGAAAGATGCTCCATGGGGTCTTCAAAGAATCTCTAGAGAAGATCCAGTTTTAGGTGCTACAACTGGTGACTATGTTTATGATAGCAGAGGTGGTGAAGGTGTCGTTTCTTACATCATTGATAGTGGTATCAATGTTAAACATGAAGAGTTTGAAGGTAGAGCAAGATGGGGTGCTAACTTCATTGAACCATACAATAGTAATATTGATGATAATGGTCATGGTTCTCACTGTGCGGGTACCGTTGGAGGTAAAACTTATGGGGTTGCCAAAAAGACTGATATTGTTGCTGTTAAAGTTTTAGGTGGTGAAGGATATGGTTCTCACTCGGCCATTATTAGTGGTATAGTTTGGGTTATCCAACAACACAAAAGAGATAGAAAGAATCCAGGTTACAAAGGTGCAGTTATTAACATGTCCTTAGGTAGTAGTTGGTCTAAAGCTCTTAACTTATATGCTAACGCTGCTGTTAGGGCTGGTATCCATGTTGCCGTTGCTGCTGGTAATGAAGGTAGAGATGCTTGCTACGACTCCCCAGCTTCTGCTGAATTACCAATGACTGTTGGTGCTATTGATAATACCGATACTAGAGCTAAATTCTCTAATTTTGGTAAATGTGTTGATATTTTCGCTCCTGGTGTTGATATTTTATCTACTTTCAATGAATCTACTACTTCTACTATAATGATGAGTGGTACATCAATGGCTGCTCCACACGTTGCTGGTCTTTTCAGTTACTTCCTTTCTTTAACACCAAGTAGTAGATCTACTTTCACTTCTCAAAGTAAAATCACTCCAGCTCAAATGAAGAAGGCTGTTATTAACTTTGGTTTGAATGATTACATTCTTAAAGAGGGTACTGGTTCTCCAAATGTTATTGCTTACAATGGTGCTGGTGGTGACCTTACTAAATTCTGGAAAAGAGCTGTATAAGCTTTCACTTTTTTCCTAATAATAATGACTTTATTTTTTAACTCTTCAATTCTTCAAGAAAGAAAGAAAACACTCTGGAGTTGTTTCACTTTTCTTACTTAATTTCTATTTTTTATTTAACTTTCTTATTTCTTTTTAATTCTAATATGATTCTTATATTTTCATATTGTTTAATTAATTATTCATTTGTAAGTCGTTTTTTCCTAACATGCATGCATAATAATAATTAGTTTTTGTGTAAGTATTACAATTCACAATTATAATGTATTTGTGTTATTTTATAATGATTTCCTAATTTTATTGAAATCATTATATATTGTCTTGATTCTTCTGAGTTCCTATTATTATTTTATATATCTTTTTTCTTTTTTTCTTTCTCTCTTTCTTTCTCCAAAGAAAACTTTTATTTTTCACTTACATACAAAGCCATCTAACTCTGTCATCATTGTTAGATATATTTTTTTATTTTATTTTAATTTTCTTATTCTATTTCTATTTAAAAAATGACTATTGCCCAAAAGTTTAAAACATTGGTTGAATCCATCGAAAAAATCCCAAATTCTGGTAAAAACGTTAATGGTGATGATCCAAATCCAGGAAACGACGAAGATCTCATCACACAGGTTTTAAATATTAAAGACTTGGACATTTCTGTTAATCCAGTTTTGAGACATGTTGAATTTGATGGATATAATCATGTTACTTGGTATGTTTCAAATAGTAAACAATCAGCAGCATACTTTATTTTTTGCTTAGGGTTTAGGCCATTAGCCTTTAAAGGTTTAGAAACTGGGGTTCGAGATACCAACAGCTATGTTGTTACTAATGGTTCAGCCGTTTTTGAATTCACTTCTCCAGTCAGATCAACTTTTAAAAATAATGAAGAATATGATCATAAAGTTAAAGAAATTAATAGCTTTATCACTAAACATGGGGATGCAGTTAAAGATGTTGCATTTAGGGTCGCTGATGTTGATATTATTTATACATCAGCAATTCATAACGGTGCTTACTCAGTTGAAGAACCTCATAATATTACTGATAATTTTGGTTCAATGCGAGTTGCAAAAGTCGGTGTCTTTGGTGATACCATACATACTTTAGTGAGTAATATTGACTATAAAGGATCATTTATGCCAGGTTACTATCCAATTAATGAAGATGATGACAAATTGGAATTTTTTGGGAATTTTAACACTCCTCTTATTAAACAATTACCGCCAGTTGATTTAGTGAAAATTGATCATTGTGTCCAAAACCAAGATTGGAATGAAATGGTAAACTCTTGTATTTTATATGCTAAAGTCTTTGGATTCCATAGATTTTGGTCGGTTGATGAAAAAGATGTTAGCACTAAATATTCAGCATTAAAATCAATTGTCATGTCCAGTGAAAATGAATCAGCTATTAAGATGCCAATAAATGAGCCTGCTAAAGGGGTTTGTAAATCACAAATTGAAGAATTTTTGAGTTATTATGAGGGCCCAGGGATTCAGCACATTGCACTTTTAACTGAAAACATTTTAGTGACCATTGAATCAATGAAACAAAGAGGTTGTGAATTTATTCAAGTGCCGGATACTTATTATGAGAATTTAAAGAAAAGACTATCAGCATCTAAAGTTATAATTAAAGAATCATTAGATGATATTCAGAGGTTGGGAATTTTGGTTGATTTTGATGATAATGGGTATTTATTACAGTTGTTCACTAAGCCGGTCGTATCGCGGCCAACGGTATTCATTGAAATAATTCAAAGAAGAAATCATAATGGGTTTGGTGCAGGTAATTTTAAAGCTCTCTTTGAAACAATTGAGCATGAACAAAACTTACGTGGTAATTTAACAAGTACTGAGTTTAATTAAAAAAAACTTTACTCTAAAAGAGACAACAACAACAACAACAATTTTAATTAATGATGTGGCTTTATCTTCTTCTTCTACTTCTTCTTCTTCTTCTTCAATACCTTTTTAAGAGGAACAATGATGATTGCATTCAATCAACTTTTTTCCTTTCTTTTTTTATTTTATTTTCTTCTTCTTCTTCTTCTTCTTTTTGTACTGTTTCACTTATATACAGGATTAACTTCCTTTATGTAATTTCAAAAGTGTCAAAATAAATGAAAGTTTTCTTAATATAGCAAAAAAAAAAATAAATATTTGTATACATAAGTTTAGTTTGTGAGATTTTGCTGCTACATTGTACATGATAGTGCAAAAGTCAGTAAGATTCTCAAATATTGCTGTGAAATAGGTAACTTTAATAATAATAATAATTAAGTGTATTTTCTAATAGAAAGATATGAAAATGAAAATAAATCAAACGAATTTTTGAGAATTATAACGAAAATTTAAAAATGTATATAGTAAAATAAAATAAAAAAATAAAAATAAAATCGTAAAGTTTTTTTAACACCAGAAATGGTAGATTCTGTACCACCATTGTCTGGAAGCAACGTAAGCTTTTTCTTCGGCAATTTCTTGTTTTAACAAGTCCATGTCAACAACTTTTCTACCAGTATCTAAATCAACTTTAGAAAGATCAACAAAGAAAACCCAGTCTCTTTTCCAAAGCATGTAGAAAACGTAAAAGGCAATAATAATTGGGACGGTTAAGTAAGCTTCAAAGAAATCTTTAGCATTACCACCACCGCCAATTGGCCAAGCCGCAATCCAGAATTGAGCAACAAGAACTAAAATGAAACCAATAACCCCAATAATAGAACCAATGACACCGGTTTGAGAGACAAAGGTTAATTCATCGGTGGTACGGCCTTGTTTCTTAAGAGCCAATCTGAATAAGACGTGACAAGCACAAGCAGAACCCCAAGTTAAAATGGAAGACAAACCAGAAATAGCCAACATCCAATCGAAAATAGTACCTTCATCTTTGTAAGCAGCTAAGAAACATAACAAACCAAAGACTAAAGTGATACCAACAGCGATAATTGGTCTACCATTTCTATCAATATAGCCTAACCAATATGGAGCAAAACCTTGTTCAGCTAAAGAGACTAAAGTTCTTGAACAACCAAAGGTAGAGGAGTTACCAACAGATAAGACAGCAATTAAGATAACAACATTGAAGATAGAAGGTAAAGCTTTAATACCAGCGTTTTCAATAGAAATGACAAATGGTGAAGCTCTAGCATCATAAGAACTTGAACCAGAACCTAATCTTTCATTATTGTATGGAACTAATAAACCAACTAATAATAAAGAAACAATATAGAAAAGACAAATTCTCCAGAAAACTTGTTTAGCAGCCTTTGGTAAAGACTTTCTTGGATTGGCAGTTTCAGCAGCAGCTAAGGCGACTAATTCGGTACCAGCAAAGGCAAAGGCAGCAGTGACAAACACAGAACAGACACCTTTGAAACCATGGGCAAAGGCACCAGGGTTGTGCCAGTATTTACCACCAATGTATTTATGGTTTGGACCACCACCACAGACCAAGATTATACCCAAGATAATGTAACCAACCACAGCAGTAACTTTGATAATGGAAAAGCAAAATTCGGCCTCACCATAACCTTTAATACCAAAGATATTAATTAAAGTAACAAACGTCCAAAAAATCGCAACCCACGCCGCCCCAGAAATCTTGTCGTTCCAGTATTGAATAACGATAGCAGCAGCGACTAATTCCAAAGGCAACACGACCAACCATTGCAAAGCATAGTTCCAACCCATACAGAACCCCCAAGCAGGAGAAATGAACTGGGAGTTGTAAGTAGCAAAGGCACCAGAGACAGGGAAGGCAACAGCCAATTCACCAAGAGCTTGAACCGTAACGAAAATAAAACCACCAATAATAGAGTAAGCAATCAAAACACCAGCTGGACCACCAGTTTTGATGGAATTACCAGAACCAACGAATAAACCAGTACCAATGGCCCCACCAATGGCAATCATTTGCAAATGACGATTCTTCAAATCTTGCTTCAAAGGAGTCTTTGCAGTTTTGGCAACAATCTTTTCGGCATGGGTCATGCCTTCGGTATCAATATCAGAGATTTCCGCTGGCTTGAAACCATCGACAAATCTTTGCCATGCCGAGCCCTTGACTTCTTCTTCAGCATAAGGAGAAGTATGGCCAATATCTTGTTCGACTTCAATGTCGGAATTTACTTTTTTATCAGACATTATTGTTATTAGTATATGTGTTTATTGAATGTAATGTGATGAAGTAGAGGAAATAAAGGGAATAACAAGAAAAAAAATGGATAAATATTCGAACCAGGACTGGATATATCTACTTATTTATACTGGAACAAATCCTGTTTTTGTTTTGCTGTTTTGTTAGCCATAATTTAGGTCCTCTAAATGTTATCTTAAAGGGAAAAAAGCTGGATAATTAGGACAACAATACGATAACACAACCCAATTAAAGTTTTGAAGCCAAAAATGTCTACAAAATTTCATCTTTGATTGTGAAGAAGGTTTTATGATATCATGCAAGATAACAGAAAATAGTGCCATACCTATATTTCCTGTCATACTAAAAGAAGAACAATTCGAAAATAGAAACAGCCATATAGTCAGTGAAAGGATTATCCGTTTGCATGTCGGTGCATCGCGATGCATTTCAAGGCATTGATAAATAAATAAAAGATATTCCATTCAAGAACCCATTATTTAATTTGTTGTTTATTGTTTAATATATTAGGAAAGAGACTGGACCAGTCTCGTATTTGCGAACAACGATATTGTGTTTTTACCAAGGATCATGAGCTTATGGATTCTTGTTTACAAGACAATCAAGAGAATAAAATCTTGACTTATCTGGGCATAGAACTATACCCACAAAATTATAGAAATCACAATTATCATTGTAAATCATATTAGGAGAAGAAAAATGAGAAGAAAAATGAGAAGAAAAAGAAAAAGAAAATAAGGTGCTAAAGTCCATCTGGCTAACTGATTCTGATAAGATAAGCGAACTACTGATAAAAACAAATTCAACCATATTACTCCTAAATCTCCTAAATACAAATCTACTTGTAGCTTTTTGCGTGGT
The DNA here is from genome assembly GCA_030583325.1 of Saccharomycopsis selenospora. Classification (NCBI taxonomy): domain Eukaryota; kingdom Fungi; phylum Ascomycota; class Saccharomycetes; order Ascoideales; family Saccharomycopsidaceae; genus Saccharomycopsis; species Saccharomycopsis selenospora. The sequence goes on from JAJMHY010000019.1 coordinate 79,037, forward strand.
GTTTTTGTAGTGTGTTTAGCATTGTTTGCACAGGGTTCTGCGGTTTTTAAGATTTTTTTTCTATGCAATGCAATGCGCACTGTGCCGTGCCGTGTACAAAAACAATTTTTCATTGGCTGAAAATGAATTGGAAGAGCAAGTAATAGCAAGAGTAACAGTAATAAGAATAGTTTCGATGTATAGATGGTAGGCATCAATACTTATATGAAACTTAGAAAAGCAAAAAGTAATGTCTTTGGTTATAAGCACTTTTGCGTTGCCTTTTACTAGTCTTTTCTTTTTTCAGAATTTTTCAGAATTTTCAGTTTTTTCAGTTTCTTTTAACTTTTTTGGTCTTATCAGTTGATCCAGATTAAATACTTCAAATATTCCTCAATTGTGTCTATCGATAGGCTCCAGTATCCTCGATTTAGGTTATCTTTTTATCACTCGACCTTTCCAGTTATTAAGGAAACAATCATGCCGATTAGCGGAGTTTATATGGATGTGTTCTTTGAGGTAACAAACAAAAAAAAGGTGATTAATTAGATCAGTAAATTCAACAGTGAAAAAGAGTGGAAAATAAAAATGGTCTTACGGAAAAGTTTGAAAAATGAAAATGTTCTTTGTAATGTATTTATTTTCTTATTATAATAAGAATGAGTATTGCAGTGGGTGTATCATAATCAATATAAAAACAACCTGGGTATCATCACTGTTATTTGGCTTTGACGATTTCAACAGCCCAGTCAAGTGCTAAATGGACAAACTTATCGTCATCAACAAATTTCGATGTTGCTTGATAAGTCCCTCTGGCTATGAATCCAGATGGTGCCTCCATTTCTGGTAAGGTGACTTCGTAAAAAGGCTTTTCAACCGTATTTGGTGGATAACTGCCTAATGGTTCGGCTAACTTGTCAACTCTGATACCTGACTTCTTGATCCCTTGTAAATACTTAATACCAGTTATGATTTCATGTTGAACCTTGAATTTGATTCTCAATGCGTAAACCGATCTTTCAGAGACTTTGAATGGGTGTTTTGGCAATTCGGCTTTCACCTTTGGGTCTTCTAAATTGACAACAACCGGGTCTTTGCCTTCTACTAATAACGCCATTTCTAACACAACCACTCTTCTCTTGTCACCTGGTGCTACTGGTAATAATGGTCCACTGCTCAACCCTAACGACTCTTTCCATTTTCTTAAGGACTCATCATTAGCATCTAATTTGGTATATTCTTCAAGGGTTTTCTTTTCCCCAACAACGTAACCAGGAGCATCTTCTGGCATTAAATCGTCACCTTTTGCACTCATTATTAATTAATTGTATTATTGTAAGCAATATATATATCTATATCTATATATATATATTTTAGAAAATAAGAATACTTATATATTGAAATTTCTATACTTAATTTCATTTTCGTTTTTTATTTTTTCTTTGTTTTTTCTTGTTTTTTTTTATTGATGTGTCAAGTCGAGAACATCCTTACATTTTCTACACATCCCTACATCGATATAAGTATTATATACAATCCAGCATTCCATCCTATACTCGGTTTTAATCACCGGTAACAAAAAAGAATGCATAGTATTTATTTAAATCTCTATAATTAAAAGTACTGTACAAGAAATATATCATGCTATGTGCAGCATTAAATATTCAAAAGCTCCAAAAAATATCACAGCATTTAAAATCGAACGACTCACACTAACCCCTAAACCTCTGTACATGCTTCTATTGATTGTTAATTTTCTCTTTCTTTCAATCCTCTCGAGGCCATTTTTAGTTCTTAAAATGTTTGCAATGATATCCTTTTGAGTCAACGACTTGATCGTGTCAATAGGGAACACCGTGATCCAGCTGAATATCGCAGACATTGCTCCAGAGAATGCAATAGAGATTGGCTCTGAAAATCTGCTATTGGCCAACGTTTCATGGTTGGATATTATCATATTTACAATTAATTTACTGGTTTCATAAACTCCGAAATAAAGCCCAGATCCAATCCCATCTCTCAACATATGATAGCGAAGACCTGAGTATAATCCAATGACCCCTTCTGATTTAATAATTTGCTTGGCAACTTGAACTGTAGATAATTGATGTTTATTGTTGGATGCCACAATATTATTATTAGTAATAGTTGATGCTCGCTGCTTATTAGCATTCTTATCGATTTTCCGTTGTTCCAAAACAATGATCTGCGAGTATAATTTGGTGAATTCAAATGGACATGCAAATATGGACACTGAAGCTCCTGTGATAGCCCCCGAGGTGAAAGATGTTGGGGTGTTTAAGCATGTTAAGTAGAATTGTTTTGATATCGAATTTTGATTATTATTGATCTTTTTGTTGTAAAATCCTTCAAAACTCTCAGGGGTCTTGAATAAATAATTCCTCAATATTGACATTTGAATATCACTGACTCCTGGCTTTAGATATGTGTATAAACTGACTCCCAACGACTTGGAAAACGATGTTGATAATAATGGCGCAATTACCCCTCTGAACAACCCCCGTATCCCTTCATGACTCACCGTTTTCTTAAAACAATCAAACGCTCCTTGAAATCTTGAATGGGTCTGCATCCGGGTCTTGATTGTGTCCAAGGGGAATCCAATATACGTTGAGAGTAACGAGGATCCATATGATAATATTGTTGGTCTCCATGGTTGTAAAGCATCTGGCATTCGTAGTATAACATTCTTCTCATCCAACTCCCCCGTTATCGCGGGTATCATTTTCACTTTACTTGTGCTCATAATTCTAGCTGTCTATTCTTTTGAGATATAATTTTGTTGTATATCACAAGATAATTTTTTTTTGTCCAAAAGTTTTCTTTTTATTTTTAGTTCTACTTTCGATAAAATAATTGGTTGTTTTTGCATATTGAGTCAATTTTTTTAAATACCAAGAAAATTTTTTTTCCATTTTCGGATTATATTAAAAACTGTAATCACGATATTTACGGTATGTCTCCCTCGGAACTCAAATGTAAAAATAAAAATCCATTTAAATGGGTCTATTACCCTAACAGTCACATGACTTTTCAGAAAAATTTTTTTCTCTCTCTTTTCCTTTTCAAATATTGAAAACGAACAACCAAAAAAAGAAAAGAATCAATAGATAATAGAAGAACCACTCTTTTGATCGATTGTTCAATATTATCATCAATAATGTCTTTAACCAAAGCTGTGCTTAAGACCAAGTTTACAGCTCTTTCCAAGATAAGAAGTGAGATCTTTGGGACCACTTTCAATCCAGAAGGAGCTAGAACAGGAGGTAAAATCTTGAAGAAAAGATTGTTAGGGCCAACGGTTGCTAGTTATTATGGTAATCCAGAAATAATAAGATTCAAACATTTAAAGAAAATATATCCACAATTCAATTTTGTTGACGAAGAAGAAAGATACCGTATTTCTATGGTTGCTGCCCGTAAGAGAAGAGGTAAAGGTCCACCAGCCAAAGCTAAAGCTGGTGACGGTAAAAAGAAATGAACACCAATATAATAAACATCATTACTCTACAAATACATTTAATTACTTCATCATGTACATATAATAACAACTACTAACTTTTTTTTTGTTTGTTTGCAAAAAACTTATAATGTAAGAAACATTTTTTTTTTCTCTCCAATGTATTAAAGATAATATTTATGTAATTCTTTTTTCAATTCTTCAATTTCAATTGGTTTTGGAGGTAGCATTAAATATAATAATTGATAAAGTTTGCTTCTAGACACTTTGATTGGAATACCTTCAAATATTTTCTTAAGCGTAGAGGAGCTCAAATAATGGGTCTTTAGTTGGCTCAATAATAGCAAATATAAAAAGAAAATTCTTGAAAAAGATATTGGAACATTTTTCAATTCTAAGTAAATAATGTGGCCATTCTCATTATAATTTTTGATATTTGTAAAACTGCTATCTTCTTCTTCAACATCGTCGTCGTCGTTGTCGTTTGTATAGGTTTCATTTTGTTTGTTGTTAGTGATCATTACTTCTTCTTGTTGAGAAATGAAATTGAGTAGTTGAAATCTGACTCCGCCAGGAATTCTGAAACTATCTTTAACTTTTAATAGCAACACAAAGATTGGGAAATGATTTAAACATGACAAGAAGATTTCAAGGCAAATCATTAAAAGTAAAATTGTTAATCTGACAATACTATAGGCAATGTAAAATGCAATCACTGTAGGTATTAAAAAAATGACAATTGTGAATAGTAAAGTGCCCAATAGTAACTGATCTAAAGAATAATCATTAGAATCAATTCTTTTCTTCAATATATTATTCTTTTTACCTTGGAATAAATTGAAAAGACTTTTAACAATAACCAATAACCAGTTGAAAATTTTAGCTGAGGCGAAATAAAAGCAAAATACATGTAACGTAATGAAATTTAAAAAATCACAGACTAAAGATATAATAAAAGTTGCCCCAAATATCCCACCAGCGATTATAATACAGTTGATCATACATTTAATCACACACTGCAGAAAGAATTCGCTCGTTAAAATTTTGGAATAAAAAAACTCGATAATCCATAGAAACAACTCACCAAAGAATAAAGCTAATTTGAAATTCAATTTAAACCCGGCAGGGAAATTCATTAACCATAATGTTAACTTATAAAAATCATTGAAAAGGAACCTTTTAATTATATAATTTTGTACAAATGATGTTATAACGTCGGCATTCTCTGAAAAATATTGACCTAAAGTAAACCCAAATATCACATCGTTAAGAATTAACCAAATAACGTTGTATAATCTCATATAATCCAAGTATTTATTCTCCTGTTTGATTTTAATGAATTGATACGGTATCGAACAAATTTGTTGAATTCTTAAATCTATCTGTTGTGCAGTTAATGACATTTCCACTAATGTAGGTAATTTATTCAAAAGTTTGAAATTTAAAATTTTCAAAATGCATTCCATGATAATTCTTATAAATATCACTAAACTGATGAATAATCTTCTATACCAATATTCAAATCTTGATAAGTTCTGTTTCCGCGGTTCAAATTCGTCCATTGGATTTATTGGATTATTGTCTTCAATGTCTGTAGATATCATGGTTGATGTAGTGGTTGACATGGTTCTTCTATGTCTGGTTCTTGTATTAGTTGAATTATTAGTTATAGTGCTTCTTGATTCATCACTATTACTTCTACTACTACTGCTACTGCTACTATTGTTGTTGTTACGGTGATTATTATCGTCAATATTGTTAAGCTTTGATTTGTCATTATTGTTTGTTGGTAATAAATATAAATGATTCACAAGGAAAATTCTCAAATCTTTAACGTATCTCATTAATGAAAAATTATATTCCCAAGGTTTAACAATCAGTAAAACATTTTGATCAACAAATTTGCCTTTACTGTTGTTCTTTTCTATAGATGTAGTAGTACTAGTATCATTCGTGGTGGTAGAGCCAGGATTTTTTTTTTTATTGTTGTCTATGCAAGTAATATTTTCTGTAATAGTTGGAAGAATATTATTATAAAAATTTAAACGATAATAATAAATTTCATTCAATATTTGAATGATATATTGGAAACTTCTCTCTTGAGTGTTTAATTGGCCAACGGTACCATGATATTTCATTTTACTATGGAGTGATGATAAAAGTTGTCTTTCGGATTCTGAATTACTTGATAATTGATCATAATATATTTTAGTCTCCGAATTTGAAAATTCTAAGCAGATAGGCTTTATTGAATAAAACTGCATCACTCGGGGATCTGGTAGGTCAAAGAATATTATTTTCAAATTGTCTCTAATGTTAGTCGATACTGGATAGAAAGTCATATTGTTGTAAATGAAATTCAATGCAAATTGATCTAATTCATCGTTTTGATAATTTAAAAACCCCAACACTTGATACTTAGTAAATATTTTATTACCATCATCGTCTACTTGAATATTCTCACAATTAAAGAATACTTTGGTCTGACTATTGTTATTGCTATTACTAGTACTACCATGTCGCTGCTGCTGCTGCTGTTGTGGTTGTAAGGGGTAGTATACTATTGGAGATGATTCTGTCTTTATGAGGATTCTATCATTAAATAATTGGTTAATTTTTTTAGGGTTGAATGGTAATAAGGTCATCACAATGTAATTATGTTTCCCAACTTGAGTCCCCACAAGTAAACATGGCGTGTTATAAAGAAATTGATTCAATAGATCTTTGGGATAATAACAATGCGTAATCTCCATATTATTTTTATTATCTCTTTATTATTAATTATATCTTCCTTTCTGATATTATATATATATTCTATTCTATTTTTATATTATGTTTATCTAAGAAATGCTTTCTATAGCCTCGTTCAATATATTTTATAAAGAAAAATTGTTCAAAATTTTTTTTTCTATTTTTTCTCTTTTCTTTGTAATTTTTTCTTTATAAGGGAAAAAAAATTATCCAACATACATATACTAAAATGCTTATTTCCAGAAGATCTACATCTATAAATAGATCTTCTAATACAATTAATTTGAAATGAAGACAGAAAATAAATATACATGTCATTAATCATCATAGTTCAAAAAAAGTAAAAAGAGAAAAAAAAAAATTATAGATAAATAATATATGAAGAAAATACATAAAAAGGAACAATAAATAATTAGAGAAGAGCAAAAAAAAAAAAAAAAAAAAAGAAAAAATGGAATTTTTTATTAACGAATAGCTTTCGATGTTGTAGGTTGCTTTGAGGTTGAAGGATCTATTTTAATGCGTTTATGTTCATGATCATTTTCAGTAATGTTCCCATTACCATCAGTATTAGCAGTAGAAGAAAGTTCAGTGGCAGATTTAAGTTTTTTTTCCTTAGCTTCTTTAGATTCATGATTTAATAATGAATAAACTGCTGAAGATGAATTGCTATGCCCTAAAGGCTTTGGTGAAGAGTCGGAAGAAGTAGCAATAATGTTTAATGTTTTAATAGAATTACTATGTTGCATTGGTGCATGAACTCCTCCACTAGTGATACTTGAGACGCTTAATTTATGAGGATTTGAACCATTGGATGATGACGCTGATGATTGTGGGATCAGAGCCACTGATTTATGATGACCACCACCATGTGCTGATGGGTATTCTCCACCTATTGGCGATGTCAACAGCAGAGGTGATGCAGGTTGTTGTTGTGCATTTCTTAAATGGTGAAAACTATTACTGTTACCACCATTAGCAGCCGCTGCTGCTGCACCACTAGAAGAAGAATTACTACCTGTGGAAGAAGTCATAGCTACATCTGGAGGACCTTGAGACAATGAATTAAATCTACCAGAAAAGTATTTACCACCATCAGGTAATGAATTATAAATATCAGGCACCGATCTTGGGGCATTAGCAAAAGTTAAAGTCAGTTGAGAACTATTACCAGCATATGGGTTAGACTTATCAAACAATACATCGTTCGAAGAATGTCTCTTTTTATGGCGAAGGTCTTCATATAATGCTTGTTCATGATATGGATGTTCATAAGACACATCACCTTTAGTAACATACGGTGCCTGTGTTTTTCCTGGAGTCACTGGAGTGCCAGACTGTTGTTGACGATGTTGAGAATATTGTTGTGCTGATGGAGCTTGACCAATGCCATAATAAGGTGGGTAAGCACCATTGGAATATAAATTATTATTTATTGGGTATGTGAATGGTAAGGTGCTCTCAGAAGTTCTAGTACTTGAAAAACTAGAAAAATAACTACCTAATCTTTGAGTATGCCCAGGGCCTCCTTCTTGAGGAGCTAGTGGTTGTTGCTGCTGTTGAAAAGAAACAGGGTTAGAACTATTTTGTGGGCCAGGAGCTAAAGGATCACATAAAATGCTCATGGACCTATTTTTAGAAGAACTATTATAAGAAAATGCAGAAGAGTCTTGAGAAAATAGGTTACCATTCAGACCACCAATGCCAGGGAATTTATTGTGAGGCGTAGCAGTAGCAGTAGCTGCAATACCAGTTCCATTTTTCATACTTGCTTTATTGGTTTGAGGTGAGGTTGAAGAAACAGTTGTGTTAGTATTTGCAACATGGTTAGAATTATTCATAGCTGAAGCAGATTCAGGATTAGAGAAAGAACTTTTTGAACTATGAGGAAAAGGTTGAGTAGTCATCGGTAAGTATCTGAATGGATTATTATTGCTAATAACAGTACCATTATTATTATCGGTCGCAATCAGTACTGGAGAATCAGAGATTGAAGAACGATCCTTTGAGAGACTTCTTTTCACTAAAGGTAAATCATTTTGAGAAGTGCTTGGAGAAGCGCCTTTATTACTAGATTTATTAGATAAATCAAGACGAGAATTATATTGCTTGAAGGCATAAGGGGGATGGCCTTGAGGGTGTTGTTGTTGTTGATAATAAGGAGATTGTGGAGCGCCATGCTCATTATTATTAGAGGCAGAACCAGGAGGAACCATAATAGAAGGTGGAGGATAGTTACCATTATATAGCTGTTGGGTTTGCTGTTGTTTAGCAGCTTCTTGTTGTTCTAAATTTTCCCTAAATGAAACCCTTTGAATCATAGAAGCTCTAAAAGTATCAAGTTCTTGACTTAATTGAATAAAGCAGGTGTATTAGAAATTTTTTGAACAATATCTAATAAATGAATCATATCAATACTAGTTTTTTTATAATCTTCAATAGCAGTATCACATTTTAATTGTAATCTAGCGTATTCATGGCGAACCACGGCCAAACTATGAGACAATTCAGAGATTTTATTATTTAAAAATGGTAATTCATCACTATTCATAGCTTGGGCAATATTATAATGAAAGAAATTATTTTGGCCATTATAAGGAGGATTATTATTATTGAAATTTGGATTACTAGTTAATTCAGAATCATTATAACGCAAATCGAGTTCATTATTGATGTTATTGTTATTGTTATTACTATTGTTGTTATTATTGTTATTATTATTGTTATTCCCATTTGGGGGAAACCCAACACTTTTATTGCTGTTACTAGCTATGCTAGCAAGATCTCTATCTTTATCTCTTGAAAAGTTACTAGAATTTTTAGAGGAACGTCTCTTAATGTTTTTAAGCCCGTCAAAATCACCTTTACGGAAATTTTGAGAACTATGAGAAAATTCCCATCTACTACTAGTTATTATATTCCCATTCCCATCTTTTTTATCATTATTGGTGGTATTAGTATTGTTTGACGTACTGTTATTGTTATCGTTGACTTTGTGGAACCCATACATGTTTAACTGACGAACAAAACTAGCAATATTAGAATGTTTAAAATAAGTAAGCAAAACTTTTGAAAATTCTTCACCGGGTATTAAAAAGAAAGAATCATGGGTATCCGACCACCAGATTAAATGGCGAATAGCTTCATCCTCAAGCATATTATAAAGCTTATGAATGAACACTGTATGACTACCTTTTGTTTGGTCTTTCTTTTTATTTGGTAATTTCTTCTTATTATTACTATTGTCACTAGTCGCTGTCAGTGGAGTCGGTTGTTTCGACACTGGCGCAGCTGCAGCAGATAGCGACGGCTGTTGCTCGTTAGTAGTAGTATTCTGTGCTTTGGAACTGGTATTGGGCATTACGATATCTTGGTCTTCTTCTTCGTCTTCTTCAGTTTTGGGTTTGCTCTTGTTCGAAGTAATATTATCGATATTACTTTGAGTAATCATTATGTTTGTCTATTATTGATAATATTATTAATAATATTATTGATATTATTGTTAATATTAATTAATTAATATTAATTAATAATATTGTTGAAATAAAAACAAACAAAGTGTTTAATTCAAGATATTATAGATTGATTTGTTTATTAAAAATGAAAATGTTTTTTTTTTTTTTTTTTTTTTTTTTTTTTTTTTTTTTTTTTTCTGTTTCTTTTTTCGTCTTCTTCCAACTGTTTTTCCTTCCTTAGAAAATTCTTTGAAGAAGATGACTTATTTTCACAGAAAAGAATAACAGTATTTTTATTAAAAGAAAAAAAATTTTTTCTCTATTTCTCTTTATATGTTATTATTGAGCATTGTAATTATAATAGAAGGTTTTAATAATCTGTTGATTTTAGTTGACTAATTAAGAAACTTTACTTTTACTTTTCGAACTTTATACCACTATACTATTTACTAAAAGCTTACTATTAAAAGCTTACTACTAAAAGCTTATTCTACTCCTTTTTTCTTGCTCGAATTCCATAATACGTACACCAGTATGTGAAATTCTTGCCCAGTATAAGCTATATATGTGCTACTATGATATTCTTTCATTAAACTCACAAATTAACTTCGATATGAGTATCTTATTATGTTGTGAATATTTTCTTAAACCCACACTGTTGAAAACTATTTGTTCTTCTATGGGCCAAGATATAACGAAATATATTAGTTAATTAAATAATGGATTAGATAATGGATTAATAATAAATTAAATAATGAATCAGATAATAGATTAAATAATAAATTAAATAATGAATAATTAACACATTAAATAATGGATTAGATAATGAATTAAATAATGAATTAAATAACACATTAAATAACACATTAAATAATTAATTAATATATTTCCATTTTCTTGAAAACTGGTTGTACAATTTAATTTTCCTTTTTAGGCTCACTAAATCGAATAGTACGTCTCTATAAGACCATAAGACTTTTCTATAAGACTATGGTTCTTATAGAATATGTGAATAAAACACAAATTTAAAATAAAGAAAAAAAGTTGTAAATGTGCTACTCGGCTCACCTACAAAGATTTTCTTTATTTTAGATTTGGGTTTTAAAACATAGAGGTATTTTGAGTTTGTTGTTTTCTTTTATTAGTTTTTTTTCCGAATAATTCTCTTTAAGCATGGATAACTTATATGGATCATCTCCAAAGTCTTTCTTTGAAAGTCTTTTTTTGGCTATATACAGTTGATTGGTTCAACTGAAATTTTGCCATGTTTTTTTTTTTTAAATTTAAGAACTTGTACAGCAATATCTTTACTCTTTTCATTCGTGATTTGTGTAATTAAAACCTTGTTCCCTTGAAATCCGATTCCTCTACACTAGCGAAAGAGCAATTTATTGCCAATCATGTTACATTTAAGCCCCTAAGCATTAAAGCAGCTTTCAAATTAAAATTAAACTAGCATGTCAGCAGTTCTAGAAGCAGACGACGATCCTCTAACACTATTTCTTTGCTGATATCACTCGTTTGTTTATTTATCCGTGAAGCTTTTATATAAATGCCAACAAAGCAAAAAAAGAGTAAAAAGAATAAAGAAAATGAATGGAAATTCAAGGCAAAACCTATCTTTTAAATACTTTAAGCGCCTACAACAAAATTAAGGAATAATCAGCTTTTTCTAAAAAAAAAATGTATTTTCATCTATTTATTGTATAATTTTTAAGTGGATTTGAGTTGTTTGGATCATTGAAATCATACACTTTAAGTGGATTATCATGATTATCTTCTAATTGCTGGAATTTAAGATTCTTACAGTTCTCAATTATTATTATTTGTTCATCTTTATCGATGATTTTGATTGTAAACGCGCAGTTGCTTGACTCGTGGATCCTTAATTGCTGGCATTGCGCTGTTATTTCGCTATCAACCAATGTCTCTATAAATACTGATCCGTGAATCTCTTGTTCAATTATTACCTTGAGCAGGTCGCACTTTTTAACATGTAAACTTTTGATTTCTTTCAATATTTCTATTTTACAATCAGTTAGTTCCTCTAATATTATATTATCCTTATTAGTGGTGTTGCTGTCTATGACGATTGAATGATCATTCGATTTATTCGATATTTTCTCAATGTTTGCACGATTGTCGCTGGCGCTAGAACTACTGCTGCCGCTAACAGTCCGTGATGGCAATACTTTTTTAGATGTCAATAAAGATTTCTTCTTATCTCTATTAAAACTAAACTTTTTTCGTGTTTGTAAACTCTTTTTCGTTATTGCCTCTTGTAATTTAGTCAATTCCTCGCTATAGTATTTTAAATCATGCTGAGCAATTTCCTTTGATTCAAATTTCTTTTTGATTTGTTCTTCTATTCTCAATACTTCAAGTTTCACTTCATGAATATTAGCGCCTGTTTCTATTTGCCCCGAAACTCTTTTGATTTCATTATTGAAATCACTATAAAAATCTGTCATTATTACTTGTCCTATTTATCACTTCTCCCATCAACTATTATATCTGATTCTTTTTCCCTTCTTTTTCCTCTTTTTAATTGAAAATTGGAAAAAAAACTGTTGGAATATCCGTTTTTTGCTAACTAAAATCCCGGAAAATCAATACATTTTCAAATTCTCAACATGAATCTACTACGAGGCCTGTTATTTCATTATGGTATTAGATAGTATTTATATTTATATTTTTATTTATATTTTTACTTATTTATATATTATTAAATCATCTACTATTTGATTTTTCTGTTTGATTATATATATTATTTTTTTTTAATTTTATTTTAATTTTTTTTTAATATTTATTTGATAATTTTTTTAATATATTTTGATTTGTATACCTCTTGATTTCTAGGCAGATCAAAAAAACTACATAAAAAAAAAATATTTATTTATAATAATTATAATACAATTAAAAATCTATTATATTATACAGTATCATATATATTCTACTAAAAAGAAAGACGGTATGGCATAATTTCCTAATAAAATAATGCCATTGATTGCTTAGCCAGTTAGTAAATCGCACAAATAATTAGCTCATCTCATCGCCGATGAAATTTCTATCAACGTGACTTGGAGCCCAAAAAATTTTTTTTGATTTTTTTAAAGCAGAAATTTTTTAAGAAAAAAAACAAAAAAAATTTTTTTTTGATAAAACGTATTAAGGAGACTGGAATTTTTTCTTGTATCACTATAATAAACCATCTTTTATTGTTTGAAGAATCAATATTTATAATCGATAATATCTACAATTATAAAGAAGAATTAATTATAGAAAACAATCAATCCTAAGAAATACTCGTCATATTTATTATTCTTTTTGAATTTCGTATAATCTAGTTTAGATCGTGTGATTTTTTTAAATAATATATATATATAAACAGAAAGGGATATTTTTTTTTGTGTATATTTGTTATTATTGCAACAGGAAATAGTTATTTAATAGCAAATACTTTATTTTATTTTAATATAACTAATATGCCTAATAAGATCAATTATCATAATTCCTCATTTACAACTATTATATAATATTTGAAATCTATACCAAAGTACAAGTTTTAGATAGCAAACCATAAAAAAACAAAAAAACAAAATTTTTAAGAAGGAAAATTTCCTAGTTAAGTTAATCGTCTCAAGATGGGTACCAAAAGCAAAGTCAAACAGAATACGAAATCGCCCAAGAAAGTGAGCCCCACTGACAATTATGTCAGCAGTGGCCAAAGAGGGTCTAAGAATATTAGTAAATTGAAGTCTGGACTGAAAAGATCTAATATCTCTAAAAATAGAAAATTTAGTCTCATTTCTAATGAAAGTTCCTATCTGGATGATAGCAACAATGGTTTCGATGAAATGGATTTAGATACCAGTGCTAATAGCAGAAGATCTTCTAAAAGCCAGAAACGCTCAAAAAGGGGTAATCGCAAGTATTCAAGTGCTAGTAATAATACCAGTTTACTGGACTACGAAATTGATGATAATGAAGACGAAGATGACGAAGATGACGATGACGAAGATGACGAAGAAGATTTCGATTCTTCGTCGTCCGATTCTGATGTTGATTTTGTTAAATTGACTGCTCAAAGAAAGAAGATTGCCATGAAGGCAGCCAAGAAGTTACACAACAAGAAAATAAGTAAGAGAAAGTCCGATTCTAAATCTAGAAAGGATTTGGCGTTTGCCTTGAGTGACAATGATTTAGACTTTTCATTTGAATTTGATTCTGATGATGATAATAATATCAACAACCGTAATTTCAATGCAATTATCGACGAAGAAGAAGAAGATGTTGGTGAAGAAGTTAAAAGCTCTCGCAAATCCTCGAGATCTAATAGAAAACAATCATCTTCAGCTTCAAATGCAATCGCTATTAATAAAAGATCCAGAAGATTAACTAATAAAGATATTCCTCCTGTTCCTAAGATTGATGAAAATTCAGATCTGCCCTTATCTCTGGTAGATTCAGGTAATGAAAACGCAATCTTATCTAGTGAAGATGAAGATGTTAATGATGTATTAGGCACTGGCTTAAGATTTAAAGCTGCGGTTGCTGCCGAAGAATCTGCAAATGTTACTGCTAATGCTAATGATGATGATGATATTGATAAAGATGAACTAATTGCTGCTATCCAAGCTGACGAAAATGATGATGCTGATGCTTATGATGATGAAACTTTGGCTAGAAAGAAAAAGGAAAAAACTAATGATAATGAAACTGATTTATTTGATAACGCTATTTTAAGTGATGATGATGATTTATTAAATAAAGAAACTGCTAATTTAATTGAAGATCTTAAAAATGAAAATAGTATCTATTCTGGTATTTTCAACAACAACAACAACAACAATGGCCACAATAATACTAATTTCTCACCAAGTTTTGAATCTTCTAGCTTATTCTTAGATGGTCCTGAGGATGAAGATTTTCTAGGCATGCCAAATCCAAATAGAAAATCTTTCACTAAGAGAATATTACCAAGATTAAGTATAGTCGAAGATCCAAAAGACGTGGTTTACAGGGAAAATGTTCGTAGAAAATCCAGAACCCTACAGAGGAAATCTAGTAGTAGTAGTAACAAAAAGAAAAAACTGCTGCAGTTACAAAAGAAAAACAAACATGACGATGACGATGACGATGACGATGATGATAATGAGGTTATTGAATTCGTCTCTGATGAAGAAAAAGTTGATATCAGTACAATTGCTAATTTATCAAACATAAACACAAATACTGCCAAATCTTTCAATCTTGATGATAATGATGATGATTTGGAAATTTCTGTTTTTGATGATTTGAATTATAAATCCCCTACTCTTTATTCTGTTAATTTCAGACCTCCTCATTTTGCTAATTATAATGGTAATTTAGCAATAAGTTCCAACGAGAATGACAATGATAATAGTAAATTATTGACTGCTTATGAACAAACCGGTGATGAATCTTATTTCTGGAATTATTTATTAGGTAAAGGTAATGAAAAAGAAGAAGAAGAACAGGTGAAAACTGGCAACAACAATGCTAAGAATAATAGAAGACAAAGCAGTAAATCAACTAATAATAACAGAAAAGTCTCTAGTAACAACAGTAAACCATCAGTGAAAACTAACAACAATTTGCCATTTGATATAGCATTAGGTATTAATGACAATTTCATGAATTACCAAACTTTTTTCTCTGATAGTGATGATGATGATGAATTAACTGATCAAGATGATAACCTCCCAGTATCCAAATCCAATGGATTAGGTTCAAGAACTGTTAAAGAAGTATTATCATCAGCCAAGATTAATGAAGGCGGAGCCCCAAGAATGGCTACCTGGTTTGTGTCTAAAGATTGTCCATTTGAAATTATTGATGGGTTATCAACAAGATCAATTATTCCTTACATCACTGCTAATACAATAAACAACAATAAAATATCTACAACAACAAAGATAAATTCTAAAGATGGCAGACTTTCAATTAATACTAGTAGAGCTAATTCTCCTACTGGTCTTGCTGGTGCCAAAAAAATATTAAGTGCTGGTGGTTCAGATATGAAATTTGATGAGTTTTTCAATCTTAGTGAATTAGAAGATAATAATGATGATAGTTTAATCTGGTCAACATTAACTACTAATAACAATAACAAAAGGAAAATTCCACTTAATGCCTTTAGAAATAAAAGTCATAGCAATTCCCAAATCACAAATTTCGATTATGTTAGAAGATATTCTAATTCTAATTCCAATTCTAATTCCAATTCTAATTCCAATTCTAATTCCAACTCTAATTCCAACTCTAATTCTAATGCTCCTACTACATCTACATCAACAAACACTACTACAACTAAAAGTAAATTTAGAAATTCAAGAACGACTAGCATTAGTAGTTCAGCAAAGATTAGAAGAAATTTGAAACAAGCTATTTTATCACAAAAGGCTAAAGATCCTGAATTGATATTATCTAAACCAATTTTGGATAAACGTAAAAGACGTAAATCTTCAATCATGGAAGCTAATCAAGAAGGTCTTATTTTCACTAGTAGTGGGTTGTTTAGTGAGGGGGCTTTATTAGGTGTTGAAGAATTATTACAACTGTCTGATAACGCCATTGACAATGACGAATTATCAAATCTTTTAAACAGTGTTCAATTCTAATATTATCATAAACAATAAACCTAATATATATATATATATATATATATATATATCTACTATATAAATAAATATCTGAAAAATGAAAAAAAATATATATTATGTATTATTATAATATTGTTATTATAGTAGAACATCTACAAAGATTTTATTATTTTTTTATGAAAGATAGATTCATTAATTAATATTAAAAATAAGCAAAACAAAATTAATAGAAGAGCAAGCAAAGTACTGTGGAACTTACTGTTGGTTGAGGTAGAGGTAAATATGTAGCTTTAGGGATTGATATATCTGAAGCAATCTCTCATGGTTATTCGAATATTTTTGTGATATCTCCAAGTCTAGAAAATTTGAATTTGTGTTTAAAGAGGTTGACACTTTAAATTATACGGAACATATTGATTGTCAGAGTTGATATCAAAAGATTCCATAGACGAACTATTTAATATATTTTACCTACCGATCATCAAGTACTTGGCAAATGTGAATTATTAATAATTGGTGAAGCTGCCGCTATACCATTACCTTACACGAGAATAAAATTTTTTAATCATCTTCAACAACAATTGGTTCACTGATTTGATTATTATTGCCATTATTATGACGATTAACATCATTATAATGATTTTGATATTGAGAATTATATCCAGCGGTAGCAATAGGATTATAATATTGATTTCTATAATACATTTCAGGGGGGAGGCCGGGTTGATAATAATTATGATAATTATGATGCGACAGCTGTTGAGCTGAGGACGCAACCGCAGTAGCGTTAATTGCAGCGCTGGCACTACTCATTTGATAACTCTTCAATTGATTTTCTAATTCAGTTAACGAGTTTTTCAAACGCATATTTTCTTTAGATAATTGAACAAAATTAGCTTGTAAATCTTTGAAATCATCTCTACCAGTAGCAACACCTAAGTCAAACACATTATTAGAATTTTCATCAAAATCTTTGACTAATCTTTCTCGTTCATTAAAAATCTCTCTTTTGATTTTTGACATTTCTTGTTGATAGTCTGCGGTTTGCTTTTCAGATTTACTCACAACATCTTTTAGTTCTTGTTCAAGGGATTTGTTAATTGAGATTATTTCTTCAATATAACTATCTTTTTCTCGTAATGCTTTAATGCAATGATTTTGTAACACTTTGAATCTAATTTTGGATTTTTCCAATTCTATAACCGCAAGATCTTTTTCTTGATCATCAGCATTTTCTCCATTTGGTAGTTCTGGGGTATTTAACAGTAATGACTTATTATTATTATAAAAATTTTTGGCAGTAATACGCTTAGCAAATTCTTTATCTTCAATCCATAGTTGATTGATAAATTTTCTAGATTCAATGACAAATTTACTATACCAAGAAACTCCTAAATCGATCAATTTTTGACGTAAATTATTAAAATTATAAGTAGTCTTGATTAAATTTGTCATCATTTCATCTAGTTTATTATTATCGAAATATAATTTAAAAATTTGCTGTTCTGGTAACAAGTATTTCTTATTAACCGATTTGAATTTATTCAATAATTCAAAAGTTCCATCAATTTTTATTTTAAATATTTCAAATTTTTGTGAAGTGGTTAAATTTTTATCAATATAGTCATTACTTTTAAATTCATAAATTACATTAAATAGAATCAAAAAAATCTCTTCAATATCACTAAATCTTTCAATTTTGTCATTATTATTAATATCGTTACTATTAAATTTGAAAAATTCGTTATTGAATAATAAAATTATTGAAACTATTTGAAGAATTTCAGTTTTATCTTTATATTCATCGAAATTTCTGACAAAGAGGAAAAAAATAGCAAAATTGATTTCAATGATTTTAATAGAATTCATGGAATTCAATTGTTTTTCTCTTTTACTTTTATCATACATATGAATTTCTCCAATTGAAGAAAATTCAATCCCAGTTTCATTAGTGTCACTATTGTTTTCAAATAATTCATCCACACTAATAAAAAATTTTCCAGGTTTCACTAGCGCTAAGAAAGTGAAAAGTTCAAATAAATTTTTGTCAAATATACATTCCTCTTTAACAGGAATCTTCAATCGTGCAAGTGTGTTATTATTGGAATCACTCACGTTTGAAGATTCCTTATTATTGAAGCATTGCAGATTTGACAATAACTCATTCAAAGCTTTTGCGGCATGATAAGTAGTTTCCAATTCTTCAGTTAGGATCGAAGAAGAAAAAGAAAGCAACGGCTCATCTAATCCTATTTTATGAAACCTCTGACTTCTATTATTTAAAAAATTCGATTTTCTGAATACTGACTCCAAGAGTCGAAGGTTACATTCCATATCTATTTATCTATTATTAAAAAAAGAAGAAAAAAATTTTTCTTTCTTTCTTTCTTTTTATACAAACCTTTCTGTCCTTTTTTTAGTTATTCATTTATATTGTTTACTCGAGTCTGATTTAAATCAAATAGATAAGAAGAAAGAAAAGAAAAAAACGAATTTCAAAAATTTAAGGATTTTTATATGTTTTTTTTTGCCATTTTTTTTAAAAATGACGCTGATCAGAGAAAAAAAAAATATTAGTTAGGGGATAGAGACACTTAGAGGATGGATATAATATAAGATATATATGATCTACAAAGAGAACAAATTATAATCATAACATCATGTGTTTATTTATTTCATAACTATTTATTTATAATAAGTGAAAAAAAAAGTTTCACTCATCATATATTGTTTTATATATGTAATTTTTTTTGGTTTTTTTTTTCTTGAAATTAGCTTTCTTCATATATATTCAAAAATATATATATATTTTTTTTTGTTTTTGTTATAATTTTCTAAATTCACTCAACACAGGATAAATAGCTTCAAAGGCAGCATAAATCTCTTCTCTTTGTTTTGCACCAGTCAAAACAATTTTACCAGAAACAAATATAAGCAAGACAATCTTAGGTTTAACCATTCTATAAATCAAACCAGGGAATAATTCAGGTTCATAAGACGAGAAAGTACCATGAGAGAAGGCCAAACCTTCCAATCTAATTGGGAATTTAACATCACATGAACCAACAATATTTTGAATTTTGAAATCAGTGAATTTGGCATTGAACCCTAATTTTTGAATGATTCTTGCATATTTTCTAGAGGCAAGTTTGGAATCATCTTCAGATTTAGCACCAGTCACAACCATTTTCCCAGACGCAAAAATCAAAGCCGTAGTTTTTGGCTCTCTAATACGCATAATAACCGCAGCAAAACGCTTTGGATTGTACTCAGCATTACGAGCATGTAAAGCAATAGTTTTCAAATCCAAACGACAATCTAAATTCACAGTAGCAACAATATTTTGTAAAGTTGGAACAATACCGGAGGTTGAGGAATCATCGTCATTAGAAGAAACAATCGGTTCACTAGCAGTACCATTGACGACAGGAGTATTAGCAGCCAAGTTCTTGAAGTTAGCAAGCTCACCATTTTCCAAGACCGGCTTTTGATCCATCAAATCAAGGGAAGGTAATTGAAATGACATTTTTGATTATTGTATATCTATTGTATTGTGTGTGTGTGTGTCGAGTGTTGATATTATTAAAATTATTAATGAATCTAGTTTATAAGATAACCCTTTACCAAAAAAACAGAACAAAAAAAAAAAAGAAATAAAAATAAAAATAAAAATAAAAAAGAGAAAAAATAAATATTAGAGAATTAAGATAAGATTAATATCAGGATATTATATATAACTTGAATAATAATGATATTAAAATGGAGTGAGATAATGAACAAAAAAAAAATTAAAACAAGCCTTTATTAAGTATGATACACTATATTATTTATATAACAGCAATTATAATAATAAAATCTTTCTTGAAGGGGATGAATGATGTATAAAAGCTTTGATGTTCTTTTATGAGTGACTAATTAGTAGTTTCTGTCTGTAAAACTTTCTTCCTTTAATGTGTGTAGAACTATTAACCGAATAACAATTCTTTTATAGGCTAGTATGACGAGAAGACTATAATATAAGATATTATATATGTATATATAAGTGAATATATATAGAGATAAAAAAACTTCTATTTTAAAATTGTTATTTTCCTTATTCTGTATTAATTAAATCAATAACAATAAGAATCAAGACAAAATAAATAATTAGAAAACAAAATGTACTTTTTTCTATTTACTTGTATGGTATAATGTTGTATGCAAGATGTGCGATACGTGAGGAGTGCGTGAAGAAGAAAAAGCGTGTAGACGAAAACGGAAAAAAAGAGAAAACAAATTTTTTTTTTCAAAAAAATTTCAAAAAAAAAAAAACGAAAAAACGGGGATCCACCCGCCTTTTTATAGTCGTGGGTCGATGGTTATGAGTACATGGCGAGATTTGCCACTTTGTCTACATTACACTAAAAAAAACAAAAAAAAAATGGGGGGCGAGTGGGAAGAGGGGTGAGCACAGCAAAAACTGCGGATTACATAATCCTTGTGCTTCTTTTTTGTTCTTTTAGCTTCTTTTCTTTGCTTCATCCTCTTTTTTCTCAGCGCTATCGTATAATTTTAATTCATTAACGAACCAAATTACTATCCCATAGAATATGATAGATAATACTGTCAAATTGATAAAATGAATTCTAATTGATGGACCACTAGCGTATGATAATATTGAAAACAATATTATTAGGATTATAAATGATACATGTGTAGCCTTGATCAATACAGGTGAAGTTCCTGGTGTAAAAATTGACTCCCAAAGTTCTACTAGAAAGCTCATCTTTTTGGTTTTCCTTTTGGTTTTCGCTTTTTGTTTTCCTTCCTTTTTTTGTTTGTTTGTTTGCTCCCTTTTTAAAAGGACTCTATAATATTAAATAATATTAATTACCTTGACCAAGCACCTGAATTCAATATGATCGATATAATATGTTATATCACCCAGTTATTATCTCAGCAGCAGTAACTTAATCCCCCTTGAGTAAGATAAAACAAAAAAAAAAAACTGAAAAACAAGAGGAAAAAAAAGTGGAAAAACAAGTGGGAAAAGATTTTTTGATACTTATTTGCAAATATTTGCGAATATTTTGCCATACAAGAAAAGCACGGCAGAAGAATTGCCGGTAGCATGTGATAGATGCATCTTTCTAAGACGAAAAAATGTGAGAATTTTGAAGAATTCTCTAGAGGAGAGAGAGAAAAAATTGTAAAAAGAAAAAAAATAGAAAATTGAGCGAGATCTGATACATGGGTAAACAGCGATCAATAGATATCAGTGGTTTTATATATTTATATATATTCATATACTATTTAATATTCAGGTACAAACCGCCAATTGCTTATTGCTTAATACATATAAAGATTGTTGCTATAATTTCAGTAGCCTTGAAATGTCACAATTTGAACCTAAGAAACCGGTTGATTTAGACCCGCCAAAAGATGATCCATTCACTAAAAGAGACCTTCTACAATACGATGGGGTTAAGTCAGACAAGATATATGTGGCAATAAAGGGCACAGTGTTTGATGTCACTCATAACGCCAAATCATACGGTCCAGGCACATCGTATCATGTATTCACCGGTAAGGATTCTTCAAGAGGGTTGGCCAAGTCGAGTTTAAACGCTGAGGACAATAGTTTTAGTAATTCTTGGAAAATTGATGACTTGTCTCCTAGCGAGGTGAACGTTTTGAACGATTGGTATACTTTTTTCTCGAAAAGATATAATATTGTTGGTAAAGTTGTTGATTTAGAAAAAGAATATGACGCTTGATCTTCTGGCGCCCATTTGTTTATTATTCCATTTATATTATTATATTATCTATTTTCCCTTTCTGATCACCCTCATATATTTTATTTTTTTTATAGTAATGATGTCAAGATTCTAATATACATTTCCAATCAGTCACCCAGTAGGATTTATTAACTCATTTCACTAAAGGTTCTTTTCCTAGTGTTCAGCTTCCGTCCATTATCAGTTGTTTCACACCTTCTGCCTGTTACACAATAGACCATGTTGAATTTGTGTGTCCAACATCGAACAATGACATTTTCTCGCTTAAATTCTTCCCCACATTTACCATGGCCGCCTTTTCTTTATATACCATAGACCAGTTACTCAACTGCTTGGTTGTAGCGATAATTGGCATATATTGTTCAGCCATTGAAAACCAAGACCAATTAGAAGTTTTATGAAATATTGCCACATTTCTAGCAGTATCACTACAAACTGCCAATAACCTGATCACCATATGATATGATATAAGACAGTTCATGTTCAATGATACAGTAACTTTATTTTCAAGTTATTACACAATTCTTCTGTGCTATAACAAAGAAACGCTTCATTTTCCTGGCTTCCTTCAAATATCCCAACAATAGCTGGTCTGATACAAAATCTAAAACGTAATATCCATCCAATTGTCAAATGGTATTCCAATGGATTGCAATATCTGATTGGCCGAAGCTCCTTCCTAATCAAGTAATAAGAAACCTGGCCAGAACCAACTACGCGGATACTGCACGTGACAGTAATTACTTGTTTAAGGAATTTTGTAAAAATTACCCAAAAAATAACAAAAAAATTTTCTTTTTTGCTGAATTTGAAAGAAGGGAAAAGAAAATTCAGAAAAAAACCAAATAAAAACTAGAAAATTTCCTCTTTTTTCTCTAGAATTTCCTTTCTTTCTCATTTTTTTCTTCTTGTTTTTGAATTTCGCTTCATAGGATATTTCCTTTTTTATTTTTTTTATTTTTATTCGACTAAAGAAGAAGTACATAACAAAAACAAAAAAATTAAAGGTATGTGATGATTCTCAAGATTGTTATTTATTAGTATTAGATGTGTGGCCTGGCGAGGAGCGTGTGGAATGTCCAAGTCAAATGTTTTGCCTCTTCAAGATTGAGTACCGAAAACAGTAATATTCATTCTGATCCCTAAACAGAATATTGAAAAATAAAAGACAAAAAGAGTAAAGCTCACTAAAAAAGCAAGAGAAGAAAAAACTGAAGGAACCATAAACCCAAAACGTGAACTAAGAAATGTCAACATCTTTGATGGTCTTGTCGTTGAGAATTATTTTCTTATCATTGATGGAGGTGGCATGTTATTCTTCGATTAATCACCATATTGTCGTCCGTCGTTAAAAAAAATTTTTTTTCCCTTTTTGTCCCCTCTCCAAATCTTCTACCTTGATAATAATAAATAACAACCAACAATCACTGTATGATTTGTATATACAAACATTACTGAATTGAATTCAATTGAATTCAAAATAAAGTAAAGGATAATAAATACTTTTTGAAGAAACACAATACTAACGTTTTTTATTACAGCTGGTTCTTTTATTTTACGCGTCAGTTTAAGGAAAAAAAATAGTCACTCGCCAAAAAAATGTCTGAATTACCACAAAAGCTCGAAGATGATGCTGTTCAATTAAAAAACGAACCTCCTGCTGCTGATATAGAAGATGACGAAGATGGCCAATCTTCCAACAAAAGAGAAAGAAGAAAGATCGAGATCAGATTTATTCAAGATAAATCTAGACGTCACATCACCTTCTCTAAAAGAAAAGCCGGTATTATGAAGAAAGCTTATGAATTGTCGGTTTTAACTGGTACTCAAGTTTTACTTTTGGTTGTCTCTGAAACTGGTCTTGTTTATACTTTCACTACTCCTAAATTACAACCTTTAGTCACAAAATCCGAAGGTAAGAATCTTATTCAAGCTTGTCTTAATGCCCCTGAAGAAGGCTTGGATGAAAATGAAGAAGAACAACAACAAGCTCCTGCTCCTCAACAACAACAGCAACAACAGCAGCAACAACAACAGCAACAACAACAAGCTGTTGGCCAACCTCCTCAACTTCAACAACAAATTGGCCAAGGCCAACCTTTACCTCAAGATGGCCAACCTTCTCCTGCTCAACAACATCCTCAAGGCCATTATGGTCAAGGTATGCCATTACCTCAAAATATGCCACCACAATATGGTTATGGTAACTACCCAAATTATGGTGATCCAAATGGAATGTACTAAGTAATTTATTTATATACAAAAACAAACTATCTTTTTTAATATTATTATTTTTTTTTTATCTATCAACAATTTTTTATATATATATTTAAGTATTTTATTATTTATAACCATTTTGACGGGGTTCTTTTACGGTGGATATATATATTTATTTACATTATTAAAAATATTTTTTTTATTAAATATAAAAATAACCAACCAATTTTTTACACAAGATGACCATTAATAAGAAATCAAAGAAATTAATATATTAATATTTATATATAAACAAAGCAAACGAGAGAAACTGAAAAAGAGGTTTAAATGTGCCATGGAGAAATTACCAGACATAAGATTAGATAATCATTGTACCGACTTTAAAGACTAATCCAAGACCAGTACCAATGAGTTGACCGATTGAATTAAGTGATATTTTATTCTGAATAGAATCTTCACCTTGAATCACTGGTTCAGTACGATCAATTAATTTAATACCGTTTTCTTTAAGAAGATTAACAACTTCAGTGGCTTTATCGTCTGGTAATATTAACACCGTTGAATTAACGAGATGTTCTTGATCTATATAATCAGATACTTTTGGAGTGGTGGTATTGTTAGTAACAGCTTCGAGTTGTTGTTCTATTGGTAATGCATTAGCAGCAACAGCTAACAATAACAACGATGTGATAGTATTCATAGTAATTTGATTGATTAATATTTTTTTTTTAAATCGATTTTTTACTTATCATTATAAATATCTTTTGCAAAACCTGATTTATATTTATATTTATATTCATTTAAATAATAAATAATTAGAAAAAAAAAAAATCATGTTAGGAATGAAAGGCAATTATACATTTTGTAATTTATTCCCTTTTTTACATTATTGTGGATAAATACTAATCTGTGGGTCTTCCCATAAACTAAAAAAAAAGGAAATAAAAGAAATTAAGACTATATTTCTACAATTATTATTATTATTATTATTAATATTAAAATTTATTAGTAAGTGTATTTATGTACAATATATTTAATTATCATTTTCATCATCATCGTCGTCATCTTTTTTATTTTGAAGATTGCTTTTTTTTGACAATGTAACAGTTGCGACTAAAGTTGCAACATTAGCATTTTGAGTAGGTAAAATAGTAGTAGTAGAAGATGACACACCCGAAGTCAAAGTCATGGCTTTTGAAATATTAGCAGTACTCACTGTTTGTGTTGAATATTCAATAGCTACACCTGATTTAACGGTCTGTGTTGAATATTGTGTCAATATCCCTAAAGTTTGTTGTGGAGCTTCAATGACAATAG
The DNA here is from genome assembly GCA_030583325.1 of Saccharomycopsis selenospora. NCBI lineage: Eukaryota > Fungi > Ascomycota > Saccharomycetes > Ascoideales > Saccharomycopsidaceae > Saccharomycopsis > Saccharomycopsis selenospora. The sequence continues at coordinate 104,640 of JAJMHY010000019.1, forward strand.
TCGCAAGCGTACTACCAGTAGACTGTATTGAGCTTGTATCGCTGCTAGTGTCATTATGGTTTGATTTATGACGATTGTAAATACCTAACGCATTATTAATAGGCCCCATAGCATCCACAAGTATTGAACCAACAGCTCTTTTTTTCAAACTCTCATCATCGATATCATACTGATTCACAACTTGAATATTGTTTTCTCTTAATATATTTTCCAAAGGAGTTGTTAAATTTTTTGGGAATAAAAACATTGAATATTTTGAATCTAGTTCTTCTGATAGCACTATTCTATTGTTAATAGGGCTACCAAAAACTTGAGTATTCAGTAATGCTGAAAGTATTAAAAGCGATAATCTCCATATATTCTTCATTATTGTATTGCAGTAAAGATAGATAGTATTAAATGTTATTGTTATTATTGACAAAGAAAAAAGTAACAAAAGAAAGCATATTTTCTTTCACTCGAGGATACCAGGGCCATGACAGTTATTTATATAGTTTTTTTATTTTTTTTTTACTAGCAATTCTGAGTGCATGTTGAAAGGAATGAGGAGGCATCGCGCGCAAAAAAAAATTTGGTGCAAAAACGGCAAACCAAAAAAGTTGTCGCCAATTATTGGAAATTAGGGCAAAAAGAAAGTGAGGTTTTTTTTATTATGCCACTTTTGGATAAAATAGTGAATTGAAACATTAGTTATTATATTTCAATAAAAGTATAAGTTATTGGATGGCTTTTTGTATTGTCCTTCGGATGACCTGAATACTTTTACAATGCAATGAGTTTTCCATATTATCCAATATACTTAATATAAACAAGCATCAGGTTTATATGGAAAGTTGTATAGAGAGCTCTTAATTGTGGAAATTAACTAGAGAGTTCTCTATATATATGATAGATGTTAAAATTTAGCGATTCTCATAGATGCTGCAAAATCAATCTGCACTTTTTTAGATGGTGGGTGCCTTTTAGCAAATCTTTAGAAATTTTACAATCGATCTTTTTTTTTTTCAAAATTTCTGAAAAATCAAAAATCAAGAAAAAGTTGGAAAAATTTTAGTATTGGGTACAATCAAGAGGTTATTCATTGATTGGGAGTGTTTGCAATACAACTAATAGATCCTTTAGAAAGTGATGATTTCAAGAAATTTAAAATTAATAAGTAAAACTTTAAGAGTTGCATCATTTGTTGCTACTAGACAATTAGCTAGCCGCAGATTTGCATCAACTACTACGAGCCCAGTGATAGGCCAAGATCATACTGTGGAGACTAATATCAAGACCGAGACTAATAGACTTGAGAAGACTCTTAAGAAATTTTGGGAAAATATTAATTTAGAAGCAAAGAATGACCAGTTACTCATTAAACTTGATAATAGATGTATTAGAACTCCATTAGGTCATGATTTAATCTTACCAAAATCTAAACGTCTCTTAGCAGAATTAATTGTTAAAGAATGGCAAGCATTACCAAATTTAGCCATTAAGCCACATCAATTACCATTGACTTCAATCACTGCTAGAGCAATTGATTTAGCCTTATATAATGAATCCGATGAAAAACAGCGTGCTAAATTGGGAAGTAGATATGCTCTTAATAAAGGGTTACTTAGATATTTGGACACTGATACTTTATTAATATTCTCACCAAAGGACGAATTCGAAGGCAGACTCAGAAAAGAACAAGATGAGCTATATAAACCAATAATGACCCAAGTTGAAATTTTTTTGAACCAGTACCATCCAGAAAAACAAGAAATCAAATTAGCTTTTCTAGATAGTGAAACTGATGGGCTCAGAGGTAATCACCAATCAGAATCAACTACAGTTGCAGCATCAAACTTTATTGATTCATTGAATTTTTGGCAATTAGTAGCATTTGAAAAAGTGGTTCTCACATCTAAATCTTTCATTTGTGGGATATATGCTCTTAGACTTTTAAACCCAGCTGTTGATGCCGGCGACAAACTTTCATTAGATCAAATTATTAGAGCTTGTGAATTAGAAACTATTTATCAAACTGATCGTTGGGGTGAAGTTGAAGACACGCACGATGTTAATAAAGAAGATATTAAAAGATCTTTAACTTCTGCCATGCTTTTAGCCTATGAATAGGTTTATCTATATATTTCCAAAAAATTCTATGTAAATACAAATATACAAAATTACAATTTTTTTTTTTATCTTGCAAGAAATTGATTAAAAGGATTTTTTTGTTTAGTATATTAGATTATTTAATATTAACCATCAACATTATTAAAAGATTTTTCTTTGTGTTTAGTTTCCCAGAACAATGGACCAACATCATGATTACCATGGTATACCCAACCTTGTTCAGTTATATGATACAAGTTAATAGAACCACCAGAATAAGCATCTCTATGAGTGGCTGCTAAAATACTTCTCTTACCTAATTCAAGGGCTTCTTCGACGGTCAATTCCCATTTAAGATTAGAATCAAGCACACCGTAGGCAAAGGTTTGACCGGAACCGACACAAAAGACATCACCATTCATTCTAGTACCATCAGAATCGACGTAATAGATAGTTGGGCCCTCTTTCTTAGTATAACCACAAACCATAGTCCCCATAGAAAGACCCATACCTTTATATTGATAAACCAAATTAGATAGGATCTTCGATGCTGCGGCAACCGAGATTCTTTCTTTATTTCTTAATTCATGCAAACGACATTGAGTACCGAGCCAAGTTTCCCAATACTGACAATCAGCAGCACCACCGGCCATGGTACCTAATAAAAACGGGTTGATTTCAATGACTTTCTTCACTGTTTGAGAAGCAATCCAACTACCCGCAGTTGCTCTAGAATCAACAGCCACAACAATACCTCCTTGAAATCTGAACGCTAAGGTAGTAGTACCATGGGCAATTTTAATTGCACAGTCTGGATTAGTACGGTCATCTGTGTGAGCTCTTAAGAACGCACTTGGCTGTGATATCGGTGGGAGCGCAATTGATGGCGTAAGTGTCAATTTATTAATACTATTATTATTCTTGAATAATCCCGATTCATTTATAGGATCTTCTTGTTTATTGAAAAATCCGTCAGCAATTGAATTCATTTTTATTATTTATCTCTTTATTGTTATCTATCAATATATCTAATTGCGAAACGATATCGACTTATCTAGCTTCCTCTTCAAAGTCACTTGCCAAAGTCGCCACCTTTTTTTTCAATATTGAAAAAATCAATGAAAAAAAAATACAAAAAAATTGAAAGAAACAAAAATTATAGCGCCCCAAAATTGCTAAAACACGCACATAATTTTTGCGATAGCCTATAACTAAATGTAAGGAAAATACTTGTATTCAATAGATGGCCATAAATAAACAGTTAATAACTATATACATGTACCTCTATAGTGATCAATATAATTGTTCAGTATAATTAAACAATATAATTGATCAATATAAGTGTTCAATATATCTTTGCAATATGTATTTGCCATGAATATTTGCGATAAAATTGAAATTACCATAATTATGGCATGAATATATAGTAAAATTACATAAGCAATTACATAATATTAAAGCAAAAAATCAAAAAATAAAACAAAACAAAAAAAAAAATAAAAAAATTTTGTGAAAAGATTAAAACAAAAAAAAAATTAGAAAAGAAAGTAAATAAATATCGTTTTATGAATCATCTATCCTCTCTTTTAAAACCAAATATTATACTACATAAACAACTGTATTTCACTAAGAAGAAATCAATCACAAGTTTTATTCATTTTTGTAATAGGGAAAAAACAAGAACAATTTTTAATTATTAATTTATAATACTATCCTCATTTATTTACTTATCTTAATTTCTTTTGCTCATCATAGGACTTTAATCATAATTCTTTTTGTTTATTTGTCAAAGTATGACGAGTAATCTTAGCAATGAGCTACTGTCATTGGGAAATGATATGAATCAGAGATCAAAAGTGATCAATATTCCAAAAAACAGTCTCATCAACGATGACGAAATTAACAGCTCCGATAACACTAATACATATCATTCTCCTTTGAATCCAATGTTTTCAAACATATCAAACAATAGCAATAATAATGAAAATAACAACAATTCTTATTCCAATAATGGGTCGCCTGTGGTGATCACACAGAAGAATATTCCTAAACCTACTCTTATCACTGGATTTGCAAATGGGTATAATTTTGTTAATAATTTCTTAAACTCTCCAATAACTGACGTCAATAATAGCAAAGGGTCTTCCTTTTCTTCACTTAAAAATTACCATTCTTTAATAGGCCAAATGGATTCTAGTAACAGTGGCATATATCAATATTCTTCTAATGTTAATTCTCCAATAACTACACTAAATAAAAAAATCGAAACATTAAAAATTACCGACAATTTTTCGTCGTCGTCATCGTCTTCGCCTGTTCTTGCAAACATAAATGATAATAACAATACAACAAGTGGGGTCAATATTCCAAATAGCCAGAATAATCATTTTTTGGATATAGCCAATAACAACAATAGATACCAAGATAATAATTATAAGACTCAACCTAATTCATTTAACGATTCATTTCTCGAACATGCAAACTTCAATCTCTTTAAAAATAAAAATGAAAGCAATAATAATACCAACAGGAATACCCTTGAAAATGCTATATTAGATACTAATTCTAATCACGATGAGACTGGCGAAGAAGAAAATGAGATTAAACGCTCTTATACTTTGAATACTCTTTTAGAACGTGATTTCCCTGCAGAAATTTTACCATTTGAATTATTGGAGAAAAGAGACGGAGATTATTTTATTAATAATAGTAAATTCAATAGCAGTGATGACTCCGCTGTTAATTATGGCCATTTAATTAATGATTTAGATATTATTAATCCTATTGAAGACAACTTGTTAAGAGTCACCACAGAATCAAATTTGCATGGGCTGGACCCACGTTTTGTGGCTGATGATACAAAAACTATTTACGAAGAATCAAAACCTGATGACAACAACAACAAAAACAACAACAACAACAACAGTAACAAACCAAAGAAGAGAGTGAGAACTTATTCAGAATCTGAAACAGCTAATTTTTCAGTACTCACTGGTGAAAGATTATATGATGATGATCGTCATAGACCTTTTTATAGTTTAGATAGAAGCCATGAAAAGTTAAAACATGATTCAATTCATAATTCAAATAGCTCAGTGAACAAATCTAAGAATAGTGGTAAGAGTGAAAAAGCTGACACTTCAAATATTTATAGTGCTTTAGAAATCGAATCTAATCCATCATTTTATCATTTACAAGAAGGTGGCAGTGATAGCAACAACAATAACAACAACAATAACATTCAACCTCGTGATTTAATACAACAAAACCATCGTAATAATTATATCAATCATTCTGAACAAATCATATCTCCAAACAATAATCAAAGGCCTTTAATAAATATTACTTTACATGGTGGTACTATTGTCCCTGATGAGAATTATAAACCTAAATTTTTTCCAAGAAAATCTTATAATAAACTGTTAGCATTAGCGAAAACTCATCAAATTTCAACGTCAACACTTGATCTTTTGAATTTGAAACCTAACAATAACGGCCCGTTATTACATCCTAATGTCGAAATCTATCATAACTTTGAAAGTTTATTAGGTTGTGAAGATGAATATATCCCTGGGCTAGATTTCAAAACCAGTATTGGTCAATGGTTTGATGATAATGTTGATTATGAAAGATTTTTCAAATTGCAAGTCATTGGAAGTTATGTTCATGAATATAAAGATGAAATTGAAACTATGGACAAAAAAACTTTAGAAGAAACTCTCAGCCATATTTCTGATAATAAAGAATCCGAGAATTTATTATTAGAGAAGCCTGATAATCATATTAATCCAGCACTTACCAAATCTCCACATAACTATACTTTTAACGAAGTCAATGGCCCAAATGACACATATTCAGGAATCTGCATTAATTTCAGTTCAAAAAGTAATAAGTCTGATCATTCGTCATTAGCTGCATCTTCATCTAATAAAAACAGTACAGAGGACCCATCTAGTAATTTTAGTAATATTTACAAATCTAATAACAAGAATTTGTTCAATTATAGTAAAAACATATTAAATTTCTCTGAAAATGATTACAATAATCAATTTGGTGGTCATGAAAAGATTAAGCATATTCCTGATTTTATGCTTCACGAAAAGATCAAGAAACGCTCATCATCAATTAATGAACCTGATTCAATTCCTTACACTATTGCCAAAAAGTCACCAAAGAATATTAGTATTGTTACCCCAGCTAAGAAATCTTCTTCATTTGAAGATTCTGTTGGAGATGAAATTCTTCCATCGACACCAAAGACAACCGCTGATAAGCTTTATGACATTAATACTAAATCACCAAACTTTGATGATAGTCCTTTGAAAGTTACTGATTCTGCTACTTCTGTTAATAGACTTCGTTATAATAATAGCGGTCTTGGAACTCAAACAATTGTGCCATCACCTATTACAGCATCTGCGTCTGTTGCATCTGGGTTTGGATCAAGCTCTGGTACTGGCATTAAATTTGAATTTGGTACAGTTATTGAGAAGACTAATACCATTTCTAGTAGTTCCAGTTCAGTGTCTTTAACTTCTTCATCTCCTTTGGCTATCAGAGATTTAAAGAAACATTATAGAGAAACTCATGGTGGCACTATTACCCCTAGACCTAGTGAACTATCTGTAGTGAAACCTTTAACTGAAATTAAGGCGACAGCTGTTACAACAACTACTACTAAAGTTGAACCTATCGCTACTACTACTGAAAAATCAAAAACACAAGAAAAAAGTAAACTAGTGGTAGAAAAAGAAGAACCAGTCCGAAAAGTTAATTATGAAGAATTGATTGATAAATTACCGGATGATTTCCTTCAATTACCATTCTCTAAAAGACGGAAAATTTTATTGGAAACACTTCCTCCTAATGATAAACATAATAAAATTGATTCAAAATTACTTTTACAACTCATCAAGAAACGATTCGCTAAAAATAAGAAGCCAGCTGCTGCTGACAGAGGTTCTGCTGGTGGTAACACAATGGCTGCTAAATATTTGTCAAGATTGAATAAATCACCACCTCAAAAGAAGAAGAATATTGATGATAAAGGTTCTATTGTTCTTAATCATGAGTTAGGGAAAATTATTGGTTATGGTTCTTGGGGGATTGTCAGGGAATGTTACTCGTTGGATGCAAATGATACATCACCTAATAGTAATGCATATGATGAAAATCATAGACTTGTTAGAGCGATCAAAATTGTTAAAACTAAGAATGAACTTGTTCGTAAGTGCTTTAAGAAAGAAATCAAAATTTGGAGATTACTCAATCACAAGAGACTTTTACCTTTATTATTCGTTAAAGAAACTAGTTATGCTATATTTTGTATAGCACCTAGAATTTATGGTGGAACTTTATTTGATATTGTATCAAATTGGGGATTATATAATGATCCTAATTCACCAATTCCAATCTCTAAAAGATTGAAAATTGTTAGAAAGTTTATCTGGGAAATTTTAGATGGCCTAAGTTACATGCATTATAATGGGATTGTTCATGGTGATTTGAAATTAGAAAACTGTTTAATTGATGAAATTGTCAATCCTGCTACTAAAAAAATTGAAAACCATATTTTGATTTGTGATTTTGGTATGAGTTGTTTCTATATAAATCCAGAAATTTCTCGTCATAATTCAATTTCTTCGTCTCGGTCATCTTTCACTAAACTTTCTAATATTGGCACTAACAATAAGAATAACAACAACAACAACAATAATAATAACAGAATTATTACGAGCGCTAGAAGACACAGTGTTGATAATAGGTTTAGTTCTTTCGAAAGCATCACTGCTGATAGACCAGTGATCCCACGTTCATCATCTTCAGAAAGGTTATCAGGGTTACATAATAAAATGCATAAAATTGTATATAACAAGAAATTAACTCATGATGACACTCGAGTAGGGATTTCCTCATTCCCAAAGACTTATGGGCCAGCACCAACATCTACAAATTTGAATTTATCACCAATTGTCTTTGACTACATTCAAAATGAACAGCCGGGCAATGATAAGACTCCACTTCCCCATACGCATATTGGATCATTACCATATGCATCACCTGAGATTCTTTTGCCGAACCCTCCACCTTTGGGGCCAATTGCCGATATTTGGGCCTTTGGGGTTCTCACTTATACCATGGTGGTTGGAAAATTACCATTCCAACATAATTTCGAACCTCGGTTAAGAGCAATGATTTCAAGGGGTAAATATGATACTCAATGCTTAGGGATTGCATGTGGAGGTGCTTCTGAATTAATCAAAGTCATTGAAGGATGTTTGACTAAAGATATCACTAAAAGATTCTCAATCAATGATATCGTTGAGACTTTAAAAACAAATTGATTTTTTTATTTTTTTATTTTTTTTATTACTGTTTTTTATTTTATACTATATTTATACTATATTTTTACTGTTACTATTATATATATGCCTTTATTTAATGATTCAATGCTACAATATTATTTTTTTTATAAATATTTATTTCGATGATATGCAACGCGAAATTATAAGTAAAAAAACCAAAATAATTTTTTGGTGAATTTTTTGGAGTGCGAAAATATTGAAATAGAAAGAAAAAAAATTTTTTTTTCCCTTATATTTTCTATTTTCCCTTAATACCTTCATCATCATAGACATTGCTATCACGATTAAGAAGTAATTTGTTTGTTTGTTTGTCATAAATTGATCATAAATTGATATTAGTAATAAATATTTATTGATTAATCTTATTTCATTTTATATTAATTCTTGAAAATCGATCTCACGACAGCAAATCACATCTCATCAAATGGAGATATAAAAGGAAAGGAAAAAGTATTCTCTTCTGTAAAGATCCATCTTGTCTTTACTAGCAATTTCTTTCTTCTTTATTTAATTTAAATTTATTCTAAAATAAAGAGAGAAAACAATATTAATAATAGAAATAATCAATAGAACTCCTCATAGAAAATCGATCAGACTGAAAGATGGATGAGAAGCTCACAGAACTCAAGAAATTGATCAATGAGTCCCATCAAAATTCGGAAAATGATGAATTGCAAGAAGTGACAATTCAAAAATGTTTTGATTATATTGCAAACTTCCCAGGAGAGAAACACTTGTTTTGTGATCCAGATGGTTACTATCCAGCAATCCATGCACTTATTCTATTTTCATTCCCAGATTCTGAGGCATTGACATGGTACAAACAACAGATATCGCGGTACTTAAACACCTGCCAGAAATGTATATATATGTTTCATCAGGGGAGAGCCACACTTAGAACTAAGTTTTTGACTGTCAGAAAATTGGATTATGAATCGGTTGAGAAGTTCTCTCAAATGATTCATACGTGGGAAGCTAGCCGCTTGGAGGCTACACTCAAAGAAAATATGCCTATAATTATAAGCAGTGGTGAATTACTCAAGAATAATGGACATGGTGATAACAATAGTAATAGTAATAGCAATGAAAAGCTGATGACGCCGTCGTCGTCTCCAGCAATGGATAAAGTAATACTCAGTATTATTGAATGTCTATGTGGCCCTGGAATGTTGAGATGCAATGAAAATTTAAAAGTGATGTTTAGCGCTGTCTTCGAAACAATATTGAAATCAAAGATCCCTTTGAACCTCAACAACAAATTGACTCCAGGAATTTTATACTTGCTATTTGAAGGCAGTGCAACCCTTCGGGAATGGGCCATTGATAATTTGTTGAAAATATCGTCAAAGTCAAAATTGAAACCCGAAGATTTTAACGCTGCTGCTGATGAAGAATATGAAATTCATTTTTATAATATTCAATCACCTACTTTTTATAATGATCAATCCTGTGAAAAATTTTGGAGAAATTTAACCCTCATCATGAAATCTTGTGAAAGTGCTACTATTACTCAAAAACTTTTGAAGCCTGTTAATATGGAATACGCACAACAACATCTTAATTTTAAACTTGTATCTCTTACAAGTGTTATCACAAATCAAATCATGTCATATCAAGAAAAACCACTACCTTATATTTTGAGAGCGTTCCATTTATTACTTATTAGATTGAAAAGCGAATTTTGGACAGCTGTGTCACCACTCATTTTCAATAATTTCTTGGATACGATTTTTGGAAATCCTTTTTATCTAAAATATTTGATGGAATTAAAAACAGAAACTAATATACCTGTTGATCCTAATGCTAATCTTGACGATTTGTTATATTGGGTCAACTCACTCTTCAATTCTTTAAATCAATCTCAAAAACAACAAGCAGGGGCAAGAATCGCAGATTGGTTCTTGAAGTTATCTACTGATAAAGAAGTTATACTTCCTCCAATGAATAGCCATTTATTAATATCTTTAGCTTGTGCATTATTAACCAAGTGTCTTAAATTAGATATTCCTCTACACAGTCTCAAATTTACGGTTGACTTATTAGTTCGTAGTGAGGCTAGAAACTTCATTGATAAATATAGTGATTTATTAATCAATACGGCGTTTAATTCTTTAAATAATCAAAAGAATGATGAAAATTATGAATACCTTAGATTATCTTGTATTAAATTAGTTTGTCAAGGCCTTCAATTTGATATTTTAAATTTTTCACAGTTTTCTTATAATGAGTACCGTAATCAAGATGCATCATTGGGCCCATTTAATTCAACTTTATGGGAAAAAATTACTGCTAGAAGTTTTTCAATTGTATCCAAAACAACTAAAGATAATGGTGAATCATTAATGGTACAAATTCTTAGCGTGTTTCAAAATATCAATGGGATAATTATTCCAAAAATTAAAACGGGAACTAATTATGACAAATTTAAAGATGCTATTCTGTATTTTAACTCTGTATTAATGATGTTTTTGGATGCAGACTCTGAAGTATTGAAGAAAGTTTTGAAAAATTTTTCTGCAGTTAAAGGGTTATTTTCTTGTCTTTTATCACCTGAACTTGATATTTTCCAAAACTCTACTTATGTTTTATACGAAGCTTATGATAGTACTGGTAGATTCGAAGGTATCCAATCTATTTTAAAAGAAAATTTGAAACATTCTTTTGAATCTTTAACTCAATGTCTTTCTAAAACCATCACTTTTGGCTATTATGAACCTTGTCCCAGAGCAGTTAGAATTTTAATGGATGTTATTGGTGCTGCTAATAATCCAATTGATGGTATTTTAGTTGTTAATAATGGTTTTGCTAATTGCGAATTTTTAGAAACTTTTTGGACTCAGTGCTGGCTGTTTTTAGTCTTTATTTATAAAGAAACTTTGGTATGGTCCACCAAATATGAAGCTAAACAATTAGTTGAATTTACTAGAGATACTTTAGATTTAAGTCTTCTTGTTTTAGGAAGTTACACAAGTTTTGTATCACTTATTGCAAATAATGACAAACCAGACGTTGAGAAAAGATTATTTGACAACATTTTACAATCATTTAAACCGATGCTTGTTTGGCTTAGATTGAGTGATAGTACATTATTATCATTGTGTATTGATTTAATATTTAAGACTATGGATTTAGCAAGTGAATTGAAATTACTGTTCACCGATGAAGTTGTTGAACTTCTTGCTAAATATGGTTCAAAGGCTAAAAAATTCAATAATCGTCTTTCTTCTCAACAAGCTACAGAGATTCTTGCTAGAGCGCGTGGATTAAATGAAAGTTTAGTTGAGAAAGTTGTAACTGAAGCTGAGGAATATCGTAAGGCTGCTGCTAATAAGAAATTACTCGCTGAACATGGTAGCAGTAATGCTGCTATTAGTACCGACAGTTCTCGCGAATCTTCAGTTCCAACAGGTGAGCTTAGCCAACTTCAAAAAATGAAACTAGAACTTCGTCAATCTAGAACTACTGGTAGTGCAAGTACAACTAGTAAATCTTCAATTGTCATTCATCCTCCTAGTAAACCTGGCTTCCATAAAAAACGTGCTAAGACTGGTAGTAATGATGATTCTAGTTCGGATTCAAGCTCTGAATCTGAAGATGAAGGTAAGAATGCTGTTCACGATTTATTCATGACAACATCAAAGAAGACTCCTAAAACCAAATCATCACTTTTATCTAAATTTTCACTGATGAAATCAGTTAGAGGTGGGCTATCAAAGATTAATATTCAGAAACGTAAAGAAATTAATATGAGAAAGAGATTAAACGTTAATTTGAGTCCATTATACAATAAAATTCTATTATGGCAATATAATAATAATTCTGAATTCCCAGATCAAAGAACTGATATTTATGAACCTGTTAAGGATTCATTTTCAAGTGTCACTGAATATCAAAAAGTCTTGGAACCTCTTTTATTACTTGAATGTTGGCAATCTATTGTGCAATCTAAAGAGCTCAGTCAGGAATATCCATTTGAAATGCTCGTTGGTAGTAGAAGTTCAGTTGACGGGTTTTTTGATATATTCGTCTCAGTAAAAAAATCCGTCATCATATCAAATAAAATAGGTGAATCAGATTTATTGGTGTTGACTAGTGACACCACTGGCAAAAGTATAGAGAAATTTTCTCAACAAGATTTTCTTAAAACTGAAATCAATTGTTTTACGAAAATTAGGGAAATTAAATCAGCTAATTCTGAATATTTTGATCTCACTTTAAGAATTCAACCAACCTCCAACCCAATGCTACCATTCTTCACACCAAGAACTACAATCATTGGTCTCAAAGTTATTCAAATGATCACTATCGAAAGAGAGTTTTCTTCCTTGTATGGGTTACCTTATTATGATTTATGCAATTCTATTATCCATGCTAATCCATCAGTTCCAAAGAAGGCTGATAGCGAGGAAATTGATAAAGTTATAAATACTTTGAATGTTAATCAATCACAAGCTGGTGCTATTATCGGTTCAGTTAATAATACTGGATTTTCTTTAATTCAAGGCCCTCCTGGTACTGGTAAAACAAAGACTATTTTAGGGATCATTGGCTATTTACTTAGCCATAAGAATAAGTCTGTGATACAATCACCTAATAATGGGCCACTTGATTGTAAAACCAATAATCCGAATGCCAGTGGTAGAAGCCAAAAAATTTTAATTTGTGCTCCAAGTAATGCCGCTGTTGATGAACTTGTTCTTCGTCTTCGTTCTAATATTCTTGATTGTAATGGTAAACCTTTCAAACCAAGCGTTGTCAGATTAGGTCGTAGTGATGCGATTAATGCTGCAGTGAGAGATTTAACATTAGAGGAACTTGTTGATAAAGAGCTTGACACAAGAAATCAAGTTTCACAATTTTCTGATAAGGCAATTAGAGATCAGCATACTGCATGTCTTAAGGAAAGAGATGAGATCAGGGAAAAAATGAATCAAGACAACTTACCTGATGGTGTCGCTGTGCAACTTCAATTAAAATTAAGAGCTATTAATAAAAGAAAAAACGAATTAGGGAAACAATTAGATGAACAAAGAGAAAAAAATTCTATTGCTTATAGAAATAAAGAAATTGAAAAGAAAAACATTCAATTTAAAGTTTTGTCTGATGCTCAAATTATTTGTTCTACTTTATCTGGATCTGCTCATGATATTATCAAAGGTATGAATATTACTTGTGAAACTGTGATCATTGATGAAGCTTGTCAATGTACAGAACTTTCTGCTGTTATTCCATTAAGATATGGTTCTGAAAGATGTATTATGGTTGGTGATCCTAATCAATTACCACCAACAGTTTTATCTCAAGCAGCTGCTTCATACAATTATGAACAAAGTTTATTTGTTAGAATGCAAAAATCAAATCCAAATTCTGTTTATTTACTAAATGTTCAATATCGTATGCACCCAGATATTTCGCAATTCCCTAGTGAACAATTTTATGATTCTAAATTAGTCGATGGTAAAGACATGAAGGCTATTAATACTAGAGAATGGCATAGCTTATACCCGTTGTCTCCTTATAGATTCTTTGATACTAGCGGTAGTCGTCAAGAACAAAGTTCTAAATCAAGATCTTATTTCAATATGGCTGAAGCTAGTATAGCTCTTGAATTAGTCGAAAAAATTGAATCAATTTTCCAGAAGTCTAACATTTCATTAGATGGTAAGGTTGGGATCATTTCTCCTTATAAAGAACAAGTTAATAAAATCAAAGGGGTATTCATTAGAAAATATGGTAAAATTATTTTAAATTCCATTGATTTTAATACCGTTGATGGGTTCCAAGGTCAAGAAAAGGAAATCATTATTATGTCATGTGTTAGAGCGTCTGAAGGTTCAGGTGTTGGGTTTGTAGGTGATGTCAGAAGAATGAATGTTGCGTTAACAAGAGCTCGTACTACACTTTGGATTCTAGGTAATGCCAAATCATTGACTCAAAACAGAGTTTGGAAAAAATTAATTCAAAATGCATCTAGAAGAAACTTATTATCAACTGCCTATAAAGGATTTTTATCTAAACCGTTGACTCCTGGAGAATTAGATATAAAATGTGATTGTGGAGATGAATATGATGATAATAAGCGTAATAATGTTCCTGGTAGCAATTCAAATTCAGAGTCTATGAATACTAAAAAATTCAATTCAATTAATAAGAATAATATTATTAATAGACAATCTAAACCACAGGGCAGCTATAAATCGGCATTATTATCCGAGAATTCAGGTGCTGCTGCTAATATTAGCACTACAACGACAAGTAATCTCACAATAGGATCTAAAAGGCCAAATCCACTGCTGCTTTCTCATGCAAATGCGAAAGTGCCTAAATCATCCTTATTTATAAAGTCAAGACCAGTGAAACCTGGAGTAAGTAGACCTACTGTTTACTCTGGTAAGACCATTATTAATAGCAAGGATAATAGTAGCAGTGCGACCCAAAATGTCAATACTACTACTACTAATAAGGACAACGCTAAAAACGAAGATAAATCTAAAGACAAAAGTAGTAAACATAAAAGGAATGTCAAAAAGACTAAATTTGCTGATAAATTGAAAATGAAAGAAAAGGAGAAGAGTAACAAGGAAAATAGTAGCGATAGAGATAAGAATAAACAATCTAAAAAAATTAAATCTAAAGAATCTAATAATGATAAATCCAAAAAGCCTATTGATACCACTAAAAAGCAAATACTTCCATTAGTGGCACAACTTCCTAATGGTGTAATGCCTCCTGCAAATAAAACAAGTCCATTAAGTCAATTTCAAGGATTATTAGAAACTGCTTCTAATAATGAATCTACAGAAGCATTATCAGCATTATTGAAAGATCCTAATACTGCACAACTTTTGCTGTCATTGAATCAATTACAAACTGCTAACAATAATAATCAACGAAACCCTGAAAATTTTAACAATGGTAATATTAATGGTAATAATAGTAATAATAATTATTATGGTAACACAAATAGCAATAACTACAACAGTAATAATAACAGTTATAATAGTAGTAATAATAATAATGGTAATGGCTATTATGCCAATGACAGTTACAATAGCAATAATAATAATAATAATGAAAGCAGTTATTATAGTAACAGTCATAACAATAATAATCACTATGGTGATAGTAGCTATGGAAATACCAGCAGTGGCAATGGAAATGTGATAACTAGTAATAAATTTGGATCAAGACCACTGGGTCCACTGAATTATCAACCAAATCAACACTATGGTAATTCAGCTGGTTATTCTAATAATAATAATAATAATAATAATAATAATAATAACAGAAATAAAATCTCACCATCTAGATCTCAAACTTGGAGTAATAATAATAATGATAATAATTATTATAGACGTTATAACAACGGTAATAATAATAATAATAATTACAGTGATAGTAATCATTATCCATCTGGTAATAGAGAGAACAACCAAAGAAGATATGAGAATCATTACAATAACCATTATAATAACAATAATTCAGGTTATGGTCTGTGAATTATATTTAGTACAATAATGGTTAATTTTTTTTAGAATCAGAAATATAATAAAATACATTAATCGTAGCAAAAAGTATATATGTTATGAATAAAAAAAGAATAACAATAAGAAAAAAAAAATAATGTAAACAAACTATCATTGGCAATGAATTGATTAACCAGCCCAGAATTTATATAAGTGTGGAACTTCAACACTAACAGGTTTAATTTCAGTATCGTCTTCAACGTTTTTAGAACTATCTGCCTCGGCATCTTTCTTTTCATTGTTGAATAATGTAAATCCTGAAAGATTAGATAAGAGAGTATTAGTATCAGCTAATAATGTAGAAATGCTATTAAATTTTTCATTCAATTCAGACAAGTCAACAGTAGGGGCAGGAGGAACAGGTGCAGCAGCAGCAGGAGAAGGAGCAACAGCTTCTTCATTTTTAACAATAGGAGCAGCAGAAGTAGCACTTTTAGCAGCATCGGAGTTTTGCTCTTCAACAGGCTTGTCTTCAGTAGGTTTATCATCTTCAGTAAGTTTTTTCTCTGGGATATGTTGTTGTTTACTACTAAACTCTTTAGCTTTTTCCTTCAAGTCATTAAGTGCAGAATTCAATTCAGAAAAAACCCCACTAAGATTGAACACAATATCTTTTTTAGCTTTGGATAAATTCAAACGATCAACGAGCAATTCTTCTTGAAGTCTATTCAAAGTTTTCTTTTGTAATTCAATCTCCATTTCTGCAGCACCAAGTTTGTTCAATTTCAAATTGAACTTATTAATCTCTTGATTGATTAATACTGATACGAATTGATTAAGTTGTTTTTCTTCATAAGTAGAGAAAAGATATGATTTACCAGCGATAGCTCCTAACGTTGCAGCAATGTTTTCCTTTAAAGATTCAGAAGCCGTGCTTGCTGCAACAGAATCTTTGCCCTCCGAATCAACTAATGGTTCAAGGTTCTTTTCTTTATCATCCTCAGTAGCAGAAGCAGATATCTTTGGTTCATCTTTATCCTTCATTTCTACATCCTCTTTATCTATATTATCACCACTTTCATTTTCCTTTTTCACATCATCGTTATTCTTAGTAGTGCTGGTATCTTTTTTAGGTTCATTATTAACATCGTCCTTTAATTTTTGTAGATATAATTCATCAACTTTCTTGATGGCACGGTCCTTAGCAGCAGCCACTATTTCTTTATCAACCAACCCACACAAGAAAGTGAGGGTAGAAATAACAGGATTATCGAGCTTGGAGTATGGGAAATGTGGAGCATATTTCAAAGCGCCCAAATTACCATTGCCATCGGTACCATCAAGAAAAGAGTCTTCAATTGGTAATTGAAGAAATCTTGCAATACATTGTTCAGGAGATTTAGTACCGACAAACAATGCAATCTTATACCAATCAGGTTTAGGATCGGATTTATCATTTTCAGATTCTTGTAATGCTAGCAATAATTTCTTCAACTCTAATGGTGACCAATCAGAGTTATAATTATTAGAAAGTAATTTTGGTTTCTTGATATCGGGTTTTGACGCTGTTCCATTTGCAGCAGCAACAGTGCCATTTGTTTCTGTACTACTATGGCCATTTGCAGAAGCAGTAGTTGGAGGAGGAGTTACAAGGCCAGTTAATTGTTTAATCTTATCTAATTTTTCTTTATCAGAAGGTAATGCAAAACTTTCAAATGGGAACAAACCTCTTGGATGATCATAACTAATTTTAGGGTTTTTAATTTCTGGAGGCTCAACAGAAGTGACAATTTCTTCAGGATCAACTTGATAGTTTATAAGTCCCCATTTATTCAAGAAACGATGCACACGAAGTAAAGTACCCACATCCCCAGCTAAATTTCTTCTAATAGCAGTTAATGTTAAATATTCATTTGGATTTAATCTATAAGCATTAATCATAAAATTTCTATAACTAACATAAATTGCAGGAGTTTTTGAACGGTTTGCATTATTGAAAAATTCTGGTAAAGATCTAACTTCAATTGAATGGATTTTCTTCAAAGAAAACCATGATGCATATGATGGAAGAACAATTTTATGCAATTGCGGAATAACTGTTATATCTTGTTCAATATCTTGTTCATTCTTGTCTACTGGTTCTGGAACAGTAACGGTAGAAGTAGCTGGTGCTGGAGCGGCGGAGCTGGCAGCCGCGACTGTCGTAGTAGAGGTAGATGCTGATGATGTGCTACTTTTAGATGAAGTAGGTGCTATAACTGGTTTCTTGGTAGCAACTGGAGCCTGAGCGACAGTAGGGATAGGTTTAGGCTTGCTAACAGGAACCTCAGGTTTAATAGTAGCAGCGACAGGTTTTGTAACAGCAGCAGAACCAACTGGAGTTTTAGCAGCGATAGAACCATTAACAATAGGAGTAGACTCTTTTGGTTTAATGTTGATTTTATTTTCTTCAGGTTTGTTAGCAACTACCACTTTTTCACTGTTACTGATAAGTGGCTCTGGTTGTTCGTTCTTTTCAGTGGCTGGTACTTCAGGCTTCGTTTGAGGAGCACTATCAACAATAGGCTTCTTTTCAGGAACGATAGTAACATTAGTGGTTGTACTAGCAGGTTTATTTTCAGTGACAGGGGTTTCATCATCTTTTTTAGGATTCAAAGAGGATACCAGTTCCAGAACCGGCAGTTTTGAATCTTTATCAATGGTAATTTTATCGCTAGTTTTTGATGGTTCTATTGGGGTTGCAATTTTTTCCTCTACTTTAGCTATTGGTTTAATAGCATCTTCTTTCACTTCAGGTGCTTCCACTACAGGAGCAGCAGCTGGTTCTTTTTCAGTAGATGCATTTGCAGTGGTAGCAACTGGAGCAGGATCATCTTTCTTTTCTGTGGCAATGATTTCTTCAGGCTTGTCTTTTTCATGAATGCCAATTTCTTCGGGGACCACCTCTACTGGTTTAGAATCTAGAGAACTGTTATTAGTGTCATTAATAATGGCCGTTCCCTCCGCCGGTACCACAGAAGATGATGGTTCAGGTTTGGAATTTTCAACCACTATTTCAGAAGCATTGGAATCAGCGTTATCAATTTTCACTGGCTCTTTAATTTCTGTTGGAGGATTAACAATTGGCGCGTCGGTTTTCTCAGAAGACGCGGTTTGTTCATCATTATTATTTTCAGGTACGGTTTTTTCAATAACATCAGTAGTAGTGGCGTCTGGTTTGTCGCCAGTAGAAGAGTCGTCCTTATTAGTTTCTGTTTTCAAAGAATCATTGTCGATTGGCTTGTTGTCCATTGAGACATCACCATCTTTATCAATATTCAGCAGCATGGTTGGGCTGGCGGGACAAGATTCCTGGTTTTTTTTTTTGGTTGTTTTTTTTCTTTAAAAAAAATATAATTTAATTGTATTATTCAGTTTTATTTATTTATAATTGAACCAAAATATTATAATTATTATATTCTGATTTATAATATACAGTTTTCAAGCAAGAATTGATAAATCCCAATGATATATGATCCATATGATATCTTTCTCTTGACTGGGCGCTTATATTTTTCAATATTTGTTGTTTTTCCTTTTCAACTTTTTAATTTTCCATTTAAAAAAAATAAAAAAAAAATTCAACCATGGGTGCGCAAAGCATATCTTTGGTATTATACCACCCGGATAGTACACGTGACTTTTTGTATAAAAATCAAAAAGCAAAAGAAATTTATTAAAGCGTTCTGGGATAGATGTTCTGGGACAGATCTTAGATATTGATAGTTGTCGATAGACGCTACTAGAATAGAACAAAATAGAAATAGAATAGAATAGAATAACTGGAATGTCAAAGGTGCCTTTCAAAGAAGATTATAGGTTACGTAAAGTTGCCGATAAAGATAGTAAACCATGCTTCATTTGCTATAAGCCAACGTCCGCAGTGTTAGTGTCTAAGAATCAAGTAGATTTCTTTTATATATGCCAGGCACATTTAAAGGATCACAAGAACTTTGCAAGTCCGGTGTACGGAGAAGGATACGATGAATTGAAAAGGAAAATCAATGGATTGGAGGAACGTATTAAAGTCACACAAATAATAATCAATGAAAAAAACAGTACCTGGAATAAGATCATCAATCTAAGAACGTCATCAACATCTGATAAAGAGAGTAGTGATAAGGACGACAAAGAAAGTGATAAGGCTGAAAATGCTAACAAGGGTAAATCTTTAAGAGACAAATCCATTGAAGATTTAAGAAAAGAATTAGCAACATCGAAGAAAGAATTGGAAGAACTGAAAAAATCTTTAGCAGATTTAGATTCCAATGTGAAAGATTATAATCTTAATAAAGATATCTGGAAAATACGATTAGCGAAATACAATAAAGCTCAAGTCACTAAACAACGATTAGAGCAAGCTCAATCAACAGATTTCTTCCCTCAAGTGCCGTCCACCATACAAAAAACCAAGCCTTAATTATACGATTTTAATGATTTTTAATAATAAAAGAAAATGTAAAAGTAGTAAAGATAATATTACAACTTGTAAGATAAAACTGTTAGCCGTCATCAATGATAGATCGTAGGCCAAACACCAATGCAGCGGATGTATTCGTGTGCGATTTTTATTTAACACTTTGGCAAAAAATCTCAAAGCTTTGAAAAAAACAAAAAAAAAAAGATTTCATTTTTTGATTAAGTCAACTAAGCTCTTTGATTGAATATATCAGATATAATTATTAGATATAATTATAAATTTATTGATAATTATTATTGAATTTCTTGAGTAATGTCATATCGTCCACGTGGTCGTCAGGGAGCATCCTCAACTGCTACTGCTGCCTCAAGAAAGTCTTATAATGAGAAGAATCAACAAATATTAAAGACTTTAGCCAAACAACCAGCTAACAAGACATGTGCAGATTGTAAAGTTGCAGCAAATCCAAGATGGGCATCCTGGAATTTAGGGATTTTCATTTGTATTAGATGTTCAGGTATACATCGTTCTATGGGGACCCACATATCAAGAGTCAAATCAATTGATTTAGATTCATGGACTGATGAGCAAGTTCAATCAATGGTTAAATGGGGTAATGAAAAGGCTAATTATTATTGGGAATATAACTTACCAAAAAATCATATTCCTGAAGATAGCAAAATTCAAAATTTTATCAAAACCAAATATGAAATGAAGAAATGGGTTTCTACTAAATATATTCCTGACCCTGATACTATTCAAGCTTCATCGTCTAATAAAACTGCCAATAATGTTATCATCAATGCAAACCCAGCAGCTCCAGCTCCAGCTCCAGTCAAAGCTCAAGTACAACCGGCAATTGATTTATTAGGTGGTTCACCTACAAAACCTCAACAGCGAGCTGAAGCTCCTGTCGTTGCTGCTGCTCCTGCTGCTACTGCTCCAAAGACCAGTAGTTCTTTATTAGATTTAAATTTTGGGAACGTTACACCAGCAGTTCCAAATAATGCATCGTCTAGCACCGCAGGTAGTAATAACAGTAGTGGCACTAATATTAATTCTGGACGTTCTAATAGACCAGACTTGAAAAAATCTATTTTAGCATTATACTCAACTCCAATGTCAAGTAATTCAACTCCAAGTATCGGCAATAATAATGCTCTTAATCTTAGTTTTGGTAATAATAATAACAATAATACTAGTAGTGGTGTTAATAGCATAAGCAGCTCATTAGCCAATTTGAATTTTGGTGCTTCAACCAGTTCAATCGCTAATAATAATAGCAATAATGCAGGAGCTACCACTAATGCTTTTAGCAATCTTAGCACTAATAGCAGTAGTAGTAACATTTGGAACTCATCACCAAACCTCACAACTACTACAGCCCCCAAATCTAATTCTTTAGACGATGATTTATTCAAAAATGTATGGCAGTAAGTATTATCATATATATAGAAGTAAAATATAAAAATGTCTTCCCACAATCATTTTATTGTAGATAAGTGCTTTACAGGCAGTATTTGTTTATAAAATTAATTCAAAATATATTTAATGAGACTAAATAAATTAAACTAAACTTACAAATCCTTCTTAAGAGTACCCAAGAAAGCGTGTTTTTCAGCTGGGGTTTGGAATCTACCTTTACCAAATTTAGAAGCAGTATCAATCCATTTAAGGTTGACTTGTTCAAGAGCTTTTCTAGAAGTGTGGGTGAAGAGAGATTTTCTTAAAGTGATAATTCTCTTTTTGGTACCTGGGATAGAACCTTTAACGAGGACGAAATCATTCTTAACTTCACCATATCTGACGAAACCACCTAATGGGGTAATAGTCTTCTTGGTACGGTCAAATTCAGTAGCACCATTAGATTCATCACCAGCCTTACCAATTCTGTAAATCTTGTGGTTAACAGAAGTTCTGTGATGGTAACCGTTTTGACCAGCACGGGCAACAGTCCATTGGACGTGGGCTGGATGCCATGCACCAATACAGGCAACTTTTCTTAAACCTCTGTGGGTCTTTCTTGGTAATTTCTTGGTACCCCATCTGTGAGTAACACCTTCGAAACCGTGACCTTTAGTGACAGCAATGACATCAATGATTTCATTTTGTTCAAAGACAGATTCAACAGAAACGGTCTTTTCAAAGTTGTCTTTAGCCCAAGCGACCTTGTCGGCAATAGAACCACCGTTCAATTGGATTTCAGCTAAGTGAGCCTTCTTTTGGGATAATGGAGTCTTTCTGATTTGAGTGTGGACTAAAACTCTAACAACAGAACAGTATTTAACAATTCTAGCAAGATCTTTTTCAGAGTTTTTAGAAAAGTTAGCAGAGTATTTGGTGAAAGCTTTACCCTTAGATTTGTACCAGTTCTTGTAGAATCTTCTTTTGACATCTTCGGATAAATGTTCGGCCCAAACAGTGGTCAAGGATCTTAAACCTCTTGGGGTTTCAAGGTAACCAACAACACCAACAACAACGACTGGTGGAGTATCGACAACAGAGACAGCTTCAACGACTTCTCTCTTGTGCATCTTGGAACCTGGTCTGTCCAAGTCTCTAACAACAGTGGTCATACCAGCTTTGTAACCTAAGAAAGCGGTTAAGGCAACAGCTTTTGATTTATCATCTTTTGGGAAAGATTTGATTTTACCTTGGTGTCTGGCAGCTCTCTTTCTTGGTAAGAAACCTAAATGACCGTGACGTGGTGCTTCGTATTTTCTATGAGACATCTTTTAATGTGATTAGTACCTATAAAATGGGGTTAGTATTTGATGATTGAAATATTCAAAAAAAAGAAAATGTGAAAGAAAGATGAGAAGAAGAGTATCATCAAAAAAAAAATTTTTCATATTAAAAAACTGAAAAAAAAAATATTTTTTTTTTCAGAGTGAGCTGATGTGCGGGTGTTTTGATTTTAGTAAGAAAAATTGTTTGTTTGGAGAGGGTAATAAATACTCAAGGTCACATGATACAAATGTCTAATTAGCCACAAAGCCAATGGCTAATGCAATGGCTAATGGCCATTGCGTTTACAAGTTTTATTGATTATGTATGTATTTATAGTTTTATATTATGTATGATTATACTTACTATACAGCGGAGTAGCCACCTCTGCTGCTGTTACCTAAAAATCTATCAAATAGTTCTTTCAAAAACCCAGGAACTGTTTTAACAATATCAACCAAAACATCGGTGATTTCAGAGAAAATGGCTTTAAAATCAAAAGGCTGGCCGGCGTGTCTGGTAGTGACTAGCCAAACACCCGCGACTAAATAAATGATAACAACAAAGAAGATTATATTGAAGAAAAACCCAATAATGCCCCAACCGCCAGGTTTCTTCGAATCCTCGCCGCCATCCTTGGGTGGAGACTTATCATCGGGCTTCTTAGAATCGCCGCCGTGGTCGCCACTGCCGCCTTTAGCACAAAGAGTCGAAGTGAGCCAGTTGATATGCAATTCCTGATTGTTCCATGAACCTACTTTAATATTGGCCTTGTCGTTCTCCAACTTATCATTGACGTTACTGTCACAAATGAAATCAATCGAGCAGGTGATTGAGTTCGGCCCCCAGGTGGCCCCGTTGATCTTGACACTAACTGCCGTAGTGATTTCGTCGTTTTTGTCGGTGTTTTTGAACTTCTCATCGACTGAATAATCAACATTTAAAGAATTCGAAAACGAAATCACCTCGGTCTTCAAAGGCTCGGAGCCTGGCAATGAAACGAACTTGACACCGCACACTTGCGAATCTTTGGCGCAGTTCTCAAGTTCTGGCACTTTCTTGTTGTCGTCATCTGTCAACGCGCCACAGATGTTCAAAAACCATGTTAAATTCGACACCGATGGTGGCGTATCTTCGACTAACGAAATATGATGAAGTCCTTTAAGAGTCTCAAAATTGTAATCTTTAATGGCACTATTAGAGCAATCGAATGCTGATGTTACACCAACCAAGCATATTGTTAATATCACTATAATTCCCTTCATCATTCTCTATTGAATATTGATATCAATCAAATGTTTTGCGTTAGATATTTATGATAAAAGAAAAATGTTTTTATTTTAATTTTTAATTTTTTGTTTTTCGCCAGCTGCAGCAGAGAAATTGAAAATGGCTATTAGATAACTATTAGATAGCTATTTAGTTAGTTATTAGTTAGTTATTTAGTTAGTTATTTAGTTAGTTATTTAGCTGGATGTTATTGTAGAAGTGAACGTAGTAGTTGGTATCAGTAATAAGTGTAATAGCTGGCAATTAATAGTGAGTTTTTTTCTTTTTTTTTCTTTTGTTTCATTTTTATTTCATTTTCTTGAGTGATTTACTGGTTATTCCACCAAAATACAGCAAACAAAATGAAAAAATAATAAAAAAAAAAACAAAAAAAAAAACATCTACGTATTAAGACATTTGTTTAGCAAATGCTTACTGAATAGCAATCAGTAATTGTATCACCAATGATTAGTAACTGCTAATAGCCATAGCTGATAGCGATATTGGCTAATATATGTGTGTTTGGCCGGGTGCCCCCACACTCTCGGGGGTTACCTGAAGCATGCTTTAGGGGGAATTCATGTAAATTACCCCATACCGAAGCTCTCTAGACCGCTTCCCATACTTGTTTGCCCTGGCTTCCCATGGGAAGAAACAACAAAAAAAAATTTTTTTGGAAATTTTTTTCGTTGACGAAATTCAAATGAAAAATTTCTTTGAAATTCATCAACGAATTTTATAATATTTCTCATATTAATTATCAAACTGTCTTAATAACTATCTTAATATATTTATCCATATTATTAGAAACCCATATTTCATTATAATTAATCATGCCTATTGATCCAGAAAAATTAGCTAGATTACAAAAAGCTACTGCTGCCACCAAAGTTGGTAAGTATTCTATGTTTTATTACAACGCACTTTGAAAGGCCTTTTACTAACAATTTATTCTAGGGTATGTTGACTATTTTGTTTCATTGTATCTCATATGATATCACTAAAGAGGATTTGGCTGAGGGGAAATGCAAATATTGTAGACAATGTCTAGCAAAACGTTAATTTGCCAGATTCTTGCCAAATCGTAAAGTTATCAAATGGAGATTCTTTTAGGAATTTGTACTAACAAAATTTATAGTGGTTCTCGTCGTAAGGCTAAGAAGCCAGCTTCTCAAGAAGATGACACTAAACTTCACGCTGCTTTAAAGAAATTAGACCCACAAACTTTAGATGGTGTTGAAGAAGTCAACTTTTTCAAAGACGACGGTAAAGTCTTACACTTCAACCGTTCAACTGTTCAAGCTTCTGCCCAAAATAACACCTATGCTGTGTATGGTAGACCACAAGAAAAACAATTGACTGATTTATTACCAGGTATCTTACCTCAATTAGGTGCTGAAAACTTGGATGTCTTGAGACAATTAGCTGAAACTATTCAAGCTAACGGTGGTTTAGATGCTGCTAAAGCCGCTGAATTCGCTAAAGATCATGCTGGTCATAATCACGATGGTCACGACCATGACCATGACCACAAGGACGAAGACATTCCTGAATTAGTTGAGGGGGAAAACTTTGAAGAACAAGTTGAGTAAATAAAGCCTTAGTTTTTTTAACTACAATTTTATAATACATGAATTTTTTTAAAAATATCATTAAACTGGTCTAAATAGTATTGTGTAAGCGTATATATTTACATGTTATTTATAATTCAAGAATGTAATTCAAAAATGAAATCTAAAAATGAAATTCAAAGTCTCCATTTAATGATTGATTAATCTCTGTTTGCAATAGCTTTGATAAATTCGAACCGTCCCTTAAAGAAACCCATTGGTTATCAATAATATCATAACGGTTAGGCCCGCTTATTGGCGAGGATAACCAAATTTGCTTATTTGGCGGTTGTTTATTAATAACGTACAGCCCTTGAGGGGTTTCAATTGTGATTATACCTTCGGAATAATCATAATCAAAATCTTCGTTGGTTTCTCTGATTTCTTCTAAATCATCAACAATAGTCTCTAAATACTCATCTGTGATCTTATGATAATCGTTGATGGATAACTTTTCTACAGATTCTGGAATCACACTCCCATCTGTACCCACTGAATAACTTCTTCTTATTATTGATGAACAATAATTATTGTGATTAATATTTTTGAAGAGTGGCGGTGATTGCACTTTAGAATAGTAACGACTACTATTAAGAACCATCGATTTTAAACCTGATCTAAGAACACTTCTATACATATTGCCTTTAATATTATTATTATTACGGATGCTGATACCAATTAATAATTCAATGAATATTATTTGATTAGAAACTCTTGCTCCTCAAAATTTTTTTTTTCTTTTCCACTTTTTTTTTCCTCTATGAGAGGGAATTTTATTAAATCGAACCACACTTTTCTACACGCCATTCCATTGTTAACAATTTGTGAGTTCAGTATAATAGTTACAAATAATCACAAGATACAAGTGTTAAATATTCTATATCTATAGGCTACTGTCATCAAATATGGGCAAAGTAATACATTATTTCGTTATTTACTAAGACTTTGATTCTAATCTGCCTGCCATGTGACCTTTTTTCTGACTTTTTTTCTTTCTCATATAAAAAACCCCTGGGAAATCAAAAAAATGAACAAATTGGATAATAAGAATAAATATTAGCAAACATCATGAGAATAAGAATATAATAAGAATATAATAAGAATATAATAAGAATAAGAATAATAATAGAAAAGATGATCACTGTTGGAGAGCCTTCATTCAATTTGATCGGCGAAAAATCAAGAATTGGATTATCCAAAGTACCAGAGTATCCTTTGGATTTCAACATTTATGTATTCAAGAAAGTGAAAGATGCCAGAGACAATATGAGTGCGGAACAGCAACAAGAAATCATTGATAAATTCCAATTGTTAGATCAGAACAAGACGACTAACGACAGAAACGTCACGAAAACCACTATAATGCATGAACGATTATTGAAATATTTAATCTTAGAAAGAAAAAGAAGAGAAAAATTATTGCTCAAGAAGTATTTGAACGATGTTACAATTAAAAAGGAAAACCGGAAATTCGACGTCGATAAGCTAAACATTGACAAATTATTACCAGAGGAAGAAGTCGACATTCTTGATTATAAAATAAAATCGCCAGTGTATAACATGCTAATCAACCCCGATCCAAAGGATGATGTTAACAGCAAGAAAGATCTCATAAATTTCAATAAATTTGCATTGATTCAAACGATTGAGTATAAATTCGAAGAAGAGTTGAATGATGATGAATTGATTGATTGCTTTAACGATTGTGAAGAATTTGCTAAATTTGATCAATTATCTTCTTCTGAAGGCCATACCGATAATGATGACATTATTAATAAATTGATGAATGAGAACATCATTAGATTGCTAATACCTTTAGCTGGGCAGGCTGTGTTGACCGGAGTTGATATAACAAAAGTTAAGCAGCAAAATGCTAAATAGTACAATAGTAAAATTTTTGGATGCCGCATGTTGAAAAAAAAATAAAATACAATAAAGCTTGTTGAACATGGCTATTGATATATACTTTTAACTCTCGCCAATATATATATATATATATGATATATAAAAATGTCTTGTAGTATTATACGCCCATGGTATTTATTGACTTTTTATGTGGCTACTATAGATATGTCTTGATATTATTAGGATATCTTTTATGATAGTACTACTAATTATAAGCTAATAAAAACTTTTTTTCTTTATATCTTCAATAAGACAATTAATATATATGAGTATATTCAAAGATGACAATTAATATATATAAGTATATATCAATTAATAGAAATGTCTTTTCTTTTTTTGATAATATATATGTAAAGAATAGTTTGTCAGAAAATATTTTTTGTGAAATAGGGGCAGAATGCTTGATTAGAAAACGGCACTATCTCCAATCCGATCAACAAATTGAGGTCTGTGCTAAAAAAAAATTTTTTATATAAATATATAACTGAACCCCTTTTTAAAAAAAGGATCCAAACACAAATCTCATGCTGCTACCTCTTCCTATAGGCAAGCAAATCCAATAAAAATGATACTTTCTTTGGTTACTTTAATTTGTATCCTTTCAACATTGACAAGCGGCTACCCAGTAAATGAAGACAATCTCAATAATAACTTCTTTGAAGTGCGATTCAGTGTGAACGATATCAAAAGCCACGGAAATAGTTCATTGAGTAAAAGAGATGCTGAACAAGTTGATTATTATGACTCTAACTATTCTTTAAAACTACCAATAACGCTAACCAATACCCAAAATGGGAAACTGAAAACCATAACCAGAAGAGTCATATTTGATACTGGATCTTCGACCTTATGGATAAATAATAGAACCGACGTACAATATTCATCATCAGACTTCCAAGCCTATTCATTACTTCCGAAATATTCATTTGAAAAACTGTACACTAAAGGGTATGTTAATGGAACTTGGGCAACTTCGAAGGTCGGGATTTCTGGTTCAAAACTTTTGCCTGCCACTAATGTGTACTTAGCAATAGCTCTGAATAAAACCACTGATGATGCTGCCCAGGATGGGATCTTGGGGGCCAGTGCAACCCAAGTAGATTATACAGGAACCACTCAAAAGAACATTTTCTTAACGAATTTAAAGAAAGCCAACCAATTCAAATATAACCAATTCTCGATTTTACCAGATTTGACCAAACAGAATTATTTCAAAAATAATGATTCTGGGACCGTAATCTTTGGTGGGAGAATGTCCAAGACTAAAGCCTCGCCTGTGTGCTTAGACATCACTTTAAAAACCACTAAAGGCGGACCATTCATTAAAATGAGTAAGCTAACCATCGATAAGAACAATTTAATCACTAAAGAATACAATGCCGTTGTCGACACTGGGTCTACTTTCACCTCATTGCCGGCTAATGCCATGACGCAAATCCAATCTATGCTATTCAATAGTGTTTCTGGGGATACTTCAGTTCAGAAAAAAGTCAAGAAATGGAAAAATGGCGATGTCAAGTATTTGAAAATAGCCTGTTCTGCTGTTCCAAGTTCCAAAAAACTAATTTTGGATTTTAAATTCGGTAGTAAGAATTTCAAAGTCCCATTATCTAGATTTTTTATGCAATATCTTGATTCGGATACTTGTATGTTTACTATTAAAGAAGCCACATCTTCTTATTCCGTGCTAGGAATGTCCTTCATTCGAAATTTCTATTTGAATTTTAATTATGATAATATGAAATTGGGGTTGGCTTTGGCAGAGTCACATACAAAGAAAATCACTACTCTGTCATTGTGCTAGTCCCTATAGTATACTATACTCTAAAATATATGACATTTTAATGAACTATCTATTATGTAAGACAGAGAAGAAATATAGGCCCCTACAGTTGGTATATATACATTGCGCGGCGCACTAAATTTTCACCAATTGTAAATTTTCTAAGAAAGAAAGAAAAAAAAAATCGTTGCACAAATTTGCCTTCATAAAAGATAATGTAATATTGATCAAGAGAAGCATAATATAATAGTAATTGCACCAACAAAATGTTTTCATCTTATGATAATTTCAGTAGTCCCGAATTGTTCAACAAATTTGTTGAATATTTTCGATGTTATCCGATGAAGCAATTATCATCATCAAAGAGTAAAGCCGAGGAGAATGATTGTGGAGGGAAAATAATTCTACCATTATCATCATTGTACAAATTGACGCAATTAAACATCAGATACCCCATGTTATTCAGATTACATAATGAAAAGGAATCAATATACTCGCATTCGGGTGTACTAGAGTTTTCAGCGGAGGAAGGGCGTGCTTATTTACCACAATGGTTGATGAAGACTTTAAAATTCAATCCAGGAGATTTAGTCAAAATTGAGAATTGCGATTTACCACAGGGGACTTTTGTTAAAATCGAACCTCAGTCGGTAGACTTTTTGGAAATTTCAGACCCAAAAGCCGTGCTTGAAAACACTTTACGGAAATTCACTACATTGTCTATCAACGATGTTATTGAGATCAAATATAACGACACTATTTATGGGATTAAGATTCTAGAGATCAAACCAGAAAACCCATTTAATGGGATTTGTGTCGTGGAAACTGATTTAGAAACCGATTTTGCGCCACCGGTGGGGTATGTTGAACCAGACTATAAAGCAATGGCTAGTGACACTGGCAAGGCAAGACCTGGAACGGTGATTAAGCCAAATGAAATTGAACATAAAAAGGTTAATAATTATGGAGCTATGGCAAGATCAATTAATTATGCGGGATTGGTTGACAACACCCCTAAACCATCAACGTCATTCCAAGGAACTGGGAATAAATTGTCAGGCAAGGCCGTGGATAAAGAACCAGAAGCAGCTACTACTACAGTTGATATTAACAATATTAGTTTAGATGGGCCGGCACATCCATTGAGATTGCCTGAGGGGCAATTGTTCTTTGGGTTCCCAATAGTGACACCAGTAACCACAACAGAGGAAGAAAAGAAAGAGGATAGCGAACCGGTGTTTGGCGGCCAGGGACAATCGTTAAGAGATGCTACTAAAAAAAGAAAAAATAGTAAAAATCATTCTAATCATAAATCTAAAGTTCGAAGTCCTGAAAGATCCACCATGGATATTGATTAAATAGAATATTAATAATGAAAAAAATAAAACTAAGAGTTTCACTATTACCATGAAATAGTGGAAGATTGATGCATAACCACTTAGGTTGAATAAAAATACCTGTAATCGTAACTGCTACAAACAATAAAATATTAAAGGGTTATTATATTAGGATTTAATGTATACCATTATGACGGCTCAATGACTACAAAATCAACTAAAAGATTTTGTTATATAGCAGAAAAAGAATAAAAGAAATTAATTCTCGATATTTAGAATATAAGCGTTAAAAAAAAAACAAAAAAAAGTAATGTAGCAAGAAAAAAAAGGATTGTTATATATATATATATAAGACTTTAACAACAACAGTTGTTGGCGATAACGAGTTTCTTTTTTGGAACCACAGCCAAAGGTTCATAGTTGAAGAATAAGTAACCAAAGAAACAGCCCAAGATACAAGTGATGATAACGTAACCGTTATAGTACATCCATAACAACATAATGAGGTAAGAAACAGTCCATTCAGTCATGTAAACCAAAGATTTCAAAACATGTTCCAATACGGTTGGATACACCAAAACATTACCGTTTTTGTCTTCATGGCCGGTTTTATTTGGAATCAACCATTTATGGGACAAGGTGTTTAAAAGAGGCGTAACAATAGAGAACTTCAAATCGCTGCCAGGAGCCACTGTGGCGACATTGGCCGAGGTGTTTGATTTCTTTTCATCGGTAGAAGATACTTCTTCGTCAGCAGCGGCAGATTTGGACACATCGTCGCCGGAATCTTTGGTGGCTTTACATCTAGCGACTTTGTATTCGACTAAGGAGTTGTCGTATTCCTTGGATATTCTGTGAAGCCAGAAATAAGCAAGAATGAAGAAGAAGATCCCGATACAAGTACCAGCAAACATACCTCTGCTTCTAACATGCCACGATCTGGCAATGAAACAGGAATCAATAGTGTACCAATTCCACAACATGGAGATTTTACATGTGTGGGCCGTGGACGACGAGGATGATGATGACATTACCATTTTGTTGGTAACTTCCAAAGGTGCGTAAGTATTAGCGGCCATATTGTGTTTTGTTCGATATCTGGTTGTTCTATAGAGAGTGTTGACAGTACTGCTTGATACTGGCTGGTGTAATGATCGTGAAATCAGGAATTCGAATTCAATATATATATATATTAAAATAACAAAAAGAAACAACTGGGAAAAGTTCTCTTTTACGGTGTGAATAGAATCAATGATGAACACAAGTCAAGTAATAATAGCTCACACAAAAGGGGATTCTATAGTAAATATATACAAAAAACCTACTAAAAACCTACGAAAAACCTGATAGAAGAATAGGGTAGAATAAAAAATTTTTTCTATATAGCAAATACTCTTGATTTTACTCTGTCATGATTCATTTTCATGGATAGAGAACGCTGTTTTTGTCTTAGCCCAGAAAAATTTCCTTTTTAAGAAATAATTGCTCGATATTTTCGGGAAATATTTGCTCAAGGGGGAAAGAGACATAAAAATTTTCTTTTGTGTAACCACCAAAATATCCTAATAGGGAAATTTCCGTTATAAGAAATTCTTGCTCACAAAGGTGAAAATTTTTTTAATTTGTTATCGAAGCAAAATATATAAGAAACCGTATTTGCTATATTGGAGTTGATCTGGGATAGGATAGGATAGCATAGTTTGGCCAAATATAGTATAGCATAGCATAGTATAGCATAGCATAGTATAGCATAGCATAGTTTAGCCAAATATAGTATAATAATATAATCGCAATGGTTTTAATGACTATGGATGACGGTATGACCATGGATATGGACATGGGCGATTCCAGTTCTTCAATAACTTCAACAGTTGCTTCGATGACCATGTCAATGGCCATGTCGATGGCCACCAGTTCTACTGGCTCTTCTAGTGGATCTTCAATGGCCATGTCCATGGCGATGGGCACTTCCACTGGAGCTTCAATGGCGATGAGCACAGCAAGCTCCAGTATGAGTGGCATGTCGATGGCGAGCAGTACTGCTACGGCAGCTGCACGTAGTAGCAGTTGTGCAATGAGTATGCTTTGGAACTGGTATAGCGTCGACGTATGTTTAATCTCCAAGACTTGGAAAACTTCAACAAAGGCGAAATTCGGGGGGTCATGTGTCGGGGTTTTTGCCCTACTTATCGCCATTCAATGGTTTAGAAGAATTGTCAATGAGTACAGAACCCAGATCATTGAACAAAGAACCAATGCCTATTACAATCCAGCCAACCAGAACTATGTTGAGAGCTTACCTGTCAAGTCAAAAGTTGAATACACCGAAGGCGTGGCTAAGAGCAACAACATTTTTGTTCAGTCAACTGCGCCATTGATAGAAGCGTTCAAGCATAAATGGTTTTGGCAATTAAACAAACAAACTGCAATGTTGACGAATATTATTGACGGTAATGGGGACCCTGAAGAATCTATAGTGATTTACCCATCGGTTATTGAACACATTTTCTTTGGCGTGCTCTTCTCAATTGAATGGTCGGTGCATCATGTTATTATGTTGTTGTTTATGTACTTTAATGGGTACATTTTCATTTCCGCAATGATTGGCGCTTTGACTGGATACTTTTTATTCCACTATATTCCATTAAAAGAAGAAGCCAATTCCAATGATGATGCATCCAAGAGATGTTGTCGCTGATTGTTTCATTTTTTTTTTTTCAATTCAATTTTTTTATATTTATCTTTCTGCTCGTTTTTTTGTTATTTAGTCTAAAATAATTTGCCATCTGTCATTGATTTGTAAGAAACTGATCCACTAGATAAATGTATGATTTAGTGGCTTGATCTTATTTATTCATTTATTTGCGAATTGTCTTAGATCGGGGCATATCAATAATACGAGAAGTGCTTAGAACCACAATGGTTTCAAATTATTGAGGTACCGTCTAGATGGTATATATACATAAATAATTGCCAATGGAGTTAATCACCAATGGAAATGGATGGCGATTCCATTATATTACTTCAAATTACGAACTGTTGTCACAGAAATAAACCACATTGCGAACAGTTGTCAAATACAATTACAACATAGTTCAATAGTACAGAAAGCACTAGCGTGCTGCTTTTAATTTGCACCGGCCATAATAGATGGGCTCGGTATAGTTCGTTTATCGTTTACATCATCACATGACTTACATCGTTTATATAAGAATCAGTGGGCCCAAGTCACATGATCCCTCTTCTCTCTTTTTACGCGTTCGGTCTGCCATCAGTTAACACGGGAAATCAGAACCTCTTAATGAGATGAGAAGAAATTTATGCGACTATAGAGAAACTAGAAAACGGAAAGTCATAGAGAAATTACAGCATAAGCAAATCTGGTGTTGATACAATAGAATAAATATTAATGTATTATTTAAAGTATATTTTTAAAATGTATGATTTAAAATATATTACGATATATATGGAAATATAAATATCCACGCGATTCCTCATCGATTTATTTTACTATTAATCCTTTTATTTATATCTTTTTTATATTCTTTTTATTTCATCATCTCTTTATTTCATCTCTTCAATTCTTTTTGTTTCTTGTTATACGTCTTTAATACTTTACAATGATCTCTTCTTTGGCTAAAAAATCTATTTCCAATACTGCTACTGCCGCGGCTCGTTCTTACAAATCAGCCAGCTACCCAGTGTTATACAACATAAATTCCAATGGTTATTTGCAATTATACAACAGCTCAAGAGTACCTATTGCTACTGAAGCCTATAACCACAATGGTGGCAGTCAATCGAAATTCGCTGGGTCCTTGACCTTATTCTACGTTGCCAGTTGTTTGACTTTACCATTTATTTTCACTGCTTACAAGACTGCTGCATTCAATGATGATAACAGTGATGACTACCAATTCAGAGGCAACATTGGCTATCGTTCATTATTATCCAAGATATAAATAGAACGTCTAGCAACAGACGATTCATGAAATAGCTACCAGCTACTATCCTACTTTATTATATATTCCATACAAACTTATCTTTATTTTTGCTTTTTATTTTTTATCTTATTACCAAGGACTATAAGTCCTTTTTCCGGGGGTCCTAACAATAAAAATTTTACTACACAGTTTTTTTTATCGTATCATATTTTCTTTTTGTATGCATCTAGCTAATCTGTCTATTAGTCTATGGCACGTGAACACATCCTTTTTCTCTCTTCTGGGGTGGCAGAGAGTACCAATTTGTTGGATTTTTATGCCCACCCAGGGATCAGTTATTTGCATATTTCTGGTGGAGAACAAGGATGGAAAATTGAAACATTATTCGCTTAAGGGAACCCACACACACTTTGTTTCTCTTCCTGGTGTACGGAGTTTAATATGATCCTTACTTTTATCACGTGAATATCAATTAATCTTACACTTAAGACGATTTTAATCAGCGCTTAATTCGCCATTCGGCGCTTAAATAAAAAACCCAATATATTATACAAAAAAAGTGCCTATACAAACCTATATAAAATCTCTGTTTAACGATGATAATAATCATATTCCGGATTACTATGACTGTGATGATGATGATGATGATGATGATTATGGCGTTTGTTTCTGTCCCTCATTTTCGTCACATCTCTCTTTGATGCTTTACTATACCATCCAGCGATGTCTTCACCACACGTTCCTAATTTCCTACTTTCCACACATGAAAAATCTAGTTGGCTATCTCTATCCTCAGGAGCTTCCCGAGGATTTTCCTTGACAAATGGATGATTGAACAACGACCCGGCATCTTCTCTATATCTAGGATGCAATTGCAACATTCTCGTCAAAAAATCAACAAGACTGTCCAATTCGTCACCCTTATCAAATCCATACTCATTCAACAATCTTTCCTTCAAGGGGTAATATTTGATCTTTGAAATATGATCAACGCTGGTTATAAATTTATCAAAGAATCGATCTCCATATTGCGACTTCTTATATATTTCATATGGGAAAATAAATGGTCCACATTTATTATCTTTAGCCTCAGCAAAATCCGTCTTTGTCATTTTCAATATTTCGTCAATGTTAAACCCCGCCGGTGGGGTTTCTGGGATATCCTTTAATTGTAGGTTTTTTAAAAATTTCTCATCATCATCGAAAAACCATCGGTCATAAAATTCAAAACATTCTCGTTGTCTTAAATATTCTTTCTTATCAATCAACGTTCCAATCATTTTGGCTAACTGTTCGCAATCTCGATCATATGAAGCATGACGATTTCTTGGTCGGAGTAAAAATTGCCCCGTGATTAATTCATATATTAAGCATCCTAACGACCAAATGTCCGCTGAACATCCCCATGCGGCTTGGACAATCACTTCTGGCGATCTGTATTCTCGAGTTTGAATGTCGTCCGTGAAATGATACGATGAAAAACACCCATTCCCTAAATCTGCAATCTTAACCGAGATCAAATTATCTAATTCTGATACTTCTTCCAAATCATCTGTAGCAATAGTATCTGCTAGTTTTTTAGTTAAATTAGATATTTTCACATCAGCTTCATTACTGACTTTAAGTTTATGGAATGACGATACCACCTCTGAAGTTTCCGTAGTAGTAGTCGTAGTAGTAGTACTTGCTGTTGTTGTTGTACTGGTAGTACATGAATTATAACAGCATGACCAAATACTTGATTGCCTCAAAATTGGTGAAGGTAAAGGTCTTGAACATTTAATTGGCGTAGTATTCTTCAAAAAAGATTTCTTAGGGTATCCACCTCCCACTGCCAAAGGTGTAGAAGGTTCGCTACTGTAACAATAATTACTACAATTAGTATTAATTGTTAAATTAACCCGTTTGTTCAAAGGCGTCGTTGGACCACTGTAATCACTAGAAATAGAACTACTAGAACTTGTTGAAAATTGCCTCGACAGTTTCCGTTTAATTCTTAAAATTCTCTCTTCTTCTTCTTTAATCAAATCCACTACTTTATCAACGTTTTTAATCTCAATCAACACATTCTCAGGCTTTAAATCAGTGTGGATTAACCCACATTCTCGATGCAAATAGTCTAATGCTAATAATAATTGTCTAGTGATCCTTTTGACTAAAGGCATTGGCAACCCACCATGATAATCTTTAAAAATTTTTGACAAAGTTTCAAAGTTAGTTTGGCCAAATGATATGCTGCTACTAACCAGCGATATATCAGAATTAGAATTAGAATTATTGAGCCCAGCGGAAGTCGCACCACTCCCTGAATATTGAGAATACAAATCATGGAATTTGTAAATTAAACTTAGCATATTTTCACCTAACAATTCAAATACCATGCAAATATGTTGACCGTTGACTCCAGTGACAAGGAAATAATCCAATAGTTGAACAACGTGACGTTTTCCAGGATGATCGTCATTACCTTGAGCCGATTGGTGTAGTAATTTAATTTCATCAATAGCTGCTTGACGATATTTACTAGACGATTTGATGATCTTGATCGCTACATGTTTCCCGGTTTCTTTATCTAATGCCAACCATACAGTTGAAAAATGACCCCATCCTAATTTACGGACTATACTGTATTGATCACGATCTCCGCATAAATCTCCAATATTTGCTGGATGATACCCTCCCACATGATAATCTTCTAAACTCTCTTCTTTATCAAAATCAATAAATGAAATATCATCATCTAAATTGAATGTTTCAGTGGTACTGTTATTATCATCATTATTAGCATTCGAATTATTAGTATTATTGAACATGGTTGATGATGAAGTGCCTTCTTGAGGTGGCTGTTGACTGCATTTAGTGGCTAATGATGAGCATGATTCATCATCATCAATACATTTTTCGTGAATCAAAATATTATCCTCCAGCTTGTTGTCGTCGGAGGTGTTGCTAGATGTCGACACCACCCCTAAATCATTAGTTGAGGTATTATTATTATTAGACCCTTGAGATGAAGATGACGATAACTGTAGTATTGTGTTGGCGATACTATTCAGAATAACACCACTGCTCATGCTGTATACTGTTTGTTGTTACAACTTGAGGGATATAATAGAAAAAAAAAAGAGCTAAAGAAAGGGATAATAATGCATAAGCGAGGAATATTTATATATTCAAACAAAAATTGGAAAAAAATTAAAAAGTAGAAAGTAAAAATCAAAAAGAAAAAAAAAGAGAAGTAAATTATGAAGGGATCAAGATATAGATAAATAACTTGTGAAACTGTTGATTGATTATATCAGAATAAGTTTTAGTTCCATCAAATTAAAAAGTAGGATTAATAATAAAAAATTCTAATTTCAAATTTTTTACTTTTACTTTTAATTTTTTATTATCTCACACCACATGATAATTTGATTAATATAGATAACGAATTGCAGGAAAAAAAAAAAGTGGCAGCAATAGGCTAGTCCGCTATATTCCGTTCTCCAGTAGTTTCCCCCGGACGGCACCCAGCTAGCGATTTTTTTTTCTTATCTCAAAAACCTGTCAAAAAAAACAAAATCAGAAACAAAAGCAAGAAAAGAACAAAAAACTGTCATAAATCACATAATATCAACTAATACACATAAAAATAGTAGTAGCCAATCACCAAACGTACTATGCTGTATATTTTCCTTTATAGTATTATTCCATGATAATCTATATTACGTATTTTCAGTTAACATGTCAAGTTTACGGGCTTTCTTCATTTTTTCTTCATTTTTCTCCTCTTTTCTTGTGTGAGCAAATTACCATATTTTATTATTCTTGTTGATACTCATACAAGAGGTATAAGTAATCAATGAAATGCTGGTGCTTGATGCCAGGAGGTCTCGCGAGTTTAAATGCTTTGATGGTATCAGTGACAGACCAACCCAACCTTTCGATTAAATAACAACATATTAAAAACCCAGTTCTATTAAAGCCATAATGACAATGAACTGCAATTTGCCTATTGTCACCATCTTGCAATATTTCATCGACAAGACTAATAAAATTTCTAATAACTTTACCATCGGGCGGGATTTTAGAAACCGTAGCCATTTTGTAGTATTTGATTCTTTGGAAACTTTGAGGGTCGTAAGAGTTACAATCCGAAGAAATATCAATGATCGCCGAGATTTCGATGAACTTCGATTCAAAAATCTCTGGAGAATGTTCATCATCCCCGTTTCTTAGAATCTTCATGGCTCTTAATGGCGCCACCTGCCCACTTCGTGGGTTAACAATCGGCGACGATACCAGCTGAATCGATTTCCACTTTTCATAGTTTTTAAGCCCCCATTTGTCTCCATTGATTATCGCCTTCAACATCAATGTATAGCTAGGATCGTATTCAAAACTTATTTTGCCAGTCAAAAATTTCAAGATTAGTCCACTAGTGATCTCGGGTTGTTCTAATAATAATGAATGACCACAATGGTCAATGGTATGATCAACGAATGGTATTTGTAATTTTACGAGTTCGTCTTTAATCAGCTGCATTCCTTTATTTGCCGGGGTTATGGTATCTTGATTCCCACATATCAATAGTATCTTTTCATTAGCGCCAGGGGTGGTGGCGGTTGCTGACTGCTTCATAGTCGAGACACTAGCAATAAACTCCGACATCCGAACTCTTTGGAACCCTTCAACATATTTTAACCAATATTTCGACGGAGAATCTAAATTCCATCTAATTTGCGTAACTCTCGTATCCAAGCTGGCAGACTTCAAGTCAATCATTCTCGACAAAGATTTAGATTCGATACCGCCTAGTCGATCAAATTTCCTGAAAATGTCTAGAATCCAAATAAAATAGTAAAACAAATACCCAACCAATAACACCTCTTTCCAAGATTTCTTAAAATCATTAGCCACTAATGATGGCGGCGCTAATAATATTATTGATTTAACTTTATCAGGTAGTCTTCTATTTAACTTGATGACCAAATGCGTCCCCATAGAATGGCCAATCAATACAAATTTCCGGTTTTTCAAACTAGGATCAGTAGTGAGAATTGTAAATAATAAATCAACAATTGAATCAGTAGTGTATAGTTGATTTTCATCGGGCAACTGCTCGTGGTTAGAGCCACCAAACCCTGGTAAGTCAATAGCGAAACAATCAGCCAGTTGACTAAATAGTAATAATAGCGATTCAAATTGCGATATTTGGCCTCCGAGTCCATGGATGAAAACTAACACAGGTAAATTATCAAGATTATCACGCAAATTTGCTAAATACTCTACTTTGGCGGATAAATTGGTATATGACAAATTTTGAATATTTGCCAGTAAATCAATTTCCTTACTTTCAATGGGGTCAATAGATTTTCTCAATGGATGTGGTATTCTTAAAGTATTCAATTCAATTGGTATACCGTTTTCCCACAGGAATTTTTCCAATTTGGAATATTTAGTGACAATTCCACATCGGCTTGATTGATTATCAATGATAAATTTTTCAAAGTTCGAAGGTTGGCTAATTCTGCCAGTTATTATTAATTCAATTATTTTGATAAACTTTGAATATTCACTTTGGTAGTTCTCCTCCTTTTCTTGAATTGAAACAAGAGTTTCGAAGAATTTAGATTCTCTAGCCATCAAGGAAAAGAGAAATGTATATCACTTATTTTTTTTTCTCTCGGGGAGGTGAGAAAGATTCTTTGTTTAGTAAAATTGTTCTTGTTTCGGTTATATCGATAAACTATTCTTGGTTGCTGTAAATTGAGGAGGATATTAATTAACTGATGAGATGAGCAAAAGTTTCCTTAGGGAAAAATTTTTTTTCTTTGTATCGATTTTTTTGCCTTTTCTTGAACATATTTTTTCCTGTTTTAACCCATTTGGGAAACGTGGTATCTATAGTATAATATAATACAATATAGTATAATATAATATCATATAATATAATAAATATCATATAATAAATATCATATATAAACACAAGGCGCCTGCGACCATTGATATTAGCAATTAATCTTCGAAGAAAATTTCAAAATTTTCGATTTTTTTTCTTTCCATGCTTAACCAACATGGCGCTACATAACTTCCATACTTAAAATAAAACTATCCTCAAAAATATCCTCAAAAAATATCCTCAAAAAATAATATTCATAGTAATAGTAATACGAGATTGCTTGTTTAGGGTATTTTGTTCCTCAAAATAGATTTTAAACCATCCTCCACAATTTATTATTAACCATCCCCTAAAATTCGTATTCCCCTTTCAAAGAACAAAAAAAAAACTGATGGTTGGTGCTGTTTTCTCATTTTTTCATTTTTTGGCATATGGATATCATATCTTTTTTTCTTTATTTTTTTTCTTTTTTTTTTAATATGCCTTGTTATCCTCAGTTGAATAGGAGCTGTCAAGAAAGTGAAAAATGTGGAGGAGGGTAGATATATTTATAAAAAGTAGGTATAGTCATATCGAACATAAATAGACTCCCATATTCCATTAATTATATTATCAAACACTTTTTT
The DNA here is from genome assembly GCA_030583325.1 of Saccharomycopsis selenospora. Lineage (NCBI taxonomy): Eukaryota > Fungi > Ascomycota > Saccharomycetes > Ascoideales > Saccharomycopsidaceae > Saccharomycopsis > Saccharomycopsis selenospora. The sequence continues at coordinate 146,103 of JAJMHY010000019.1, forward strand.
TTATTATTTTTTATTTCTTGTTTTCTGATTATCCTTCTTCTTCAGAATTTTAATAATTATTGAAAATTCAAAATTAATATGTCAAAAGATAACTTAAGAATCAATTCTTTACTTAATCCAAAATTTGACCCAATGAGAAATTTATCATCATCATCCTCATCATCATCCAACAATGGTTCTGTTCTTGATTTTATTGAAACAATCGAGAAATTGAACAAGAACCCCAATTTAATCAGCAATGCTCGATCCAGCTCTTTGAATTTAACCTCAGTTCCAGTTACTCCCAAAACTTCTCGGTCCAACACCATGTCCTCGACCACTACTGCTACCACCGCCACCACTGCTACTTTTGATAGAAATAAATATTCGCCTCCTATTAATACCTCCCCAATCACCAATCCGTCCGACGATGAAGATTCTCATTCCCCTATAAAACTTGAGAAAAGCAGCTCGCCAGTTCTTGTTCCATACCCTGGCGACGAACACAATCATCAAACGTTTATGCAAATGTTGAAAATTGTCACCGACGCCAATTCTGTTAAACGCACTCCGAAATTAGAAGAAGAAGAAGGAAATACCATTCCATTGGATCCTAAACCGGACAGAAAAAGAAAGTCAGAAACTGAAACCCCCGAACAGCGCACCATTATCCAATTGGCCAAAAGAAGACACTACATCCCCCGGGAAGGTGCGAAATCAATTCAAAAGAGAACCGGTTCATCTAGACCGCAAGGCAGACCTTTCACCGACAAATTAAATGCTAGATTTTTTTTACATTCATCGATTGAAAGCTTGTATTTAACATTAACAAGATCCAAGGGCCATTGTTTCAACTATTATAAAACCCCTTACGACAATCTTACTGATTTCGACTCTTTAGTACTCACCGGCACCACCGGCGGTGCAAATGTTATTCACGCCAGCTATACTAATAGCCATAAATATAGTATCAATATCTACCAAGATTTGTTGGCTCGGTATAATGAAGACGCCATCACGTTTGTTAAAGTTATAAGAAATAATAAATCCAAAATTGTTAAGCTAGAAACGTTTGAGCTTAATGAAATCGACCACTCAATCTATGACGCTACCGATTTAAAAGAACAATCATCTTCGGCCAACTCGTCCCAAGAATACGAAAATTGTTCACCACAGTGGGTTAAAAAGACAATTGCGTATCCTAGATATAAATCTAAAATGAAAATCCATTTGATTAAAGGACACCATAATTTTGTATTATACGACGATGAATCAATGCTTAAATACGACCAAAAAGTCCATAACTTGGAAAAAATCAAACACAAACAATTAATAACGACCTTTAACCCCGAAAATCCAAACTAAAACAAAAATCAAAGTATTACTATACTAACAATACTTTTTTTTTGTTGGTGTCTTAGCCCTAACGTTAATATTAGCTTTTTTTCTTGTTGTCTCTCTATTACTAATTCACATTATTTTTTTCTCTCATAAAGAGGGGCAACTTTTTCACCGCATACGATACACCCAAGAATTTCTAGCATAACTAATAAATCCTAACTAATAACTAATGATTCCCAATAGTGACGACCTAATGATTTCCTGATACCCATATATATCCATACATATATATACATAAAAATATATTCTTGCAATAGCTATTTATAATCATACTTTTTCAATTGTACAGCTTCCTCCACCATACGAAGGAGTTTCCAAATTTGGGTAAGAGTAGAAAGTACCCCAGGATTTTTGTGATTATGTAATAATTAGCTGTGCCCGTTTTGGCCCCCCTCCTAAATTTAAAGTTTTCTGTTTAGGCAAAGTTCACTTTATGCCCCGCCTTCTCCTAGGATCAAAAAGAATTTTTTTTTTTGGATTTTTGTTGTAAGCAAACAGCAACATTTTCATAGCAATTATTAATAATAATATTGTATTTTAGCAATTATTAATCAAATGTACAAACGGTGATTAGGTATGAGTATTTTTTTTTTTTTTTTTTTTTATTATAGTCAGTTCTCTTTTTATGTAGACATTTTGATTCCGAGTATTATTAATCATCAACTTTGGAAGTTCTAGAAATATCCCAACAATAAATTTGAGTGTTATTTAAATTTAGTAAATTTTCCATTCAATCTCTCGGACTCCTGGGGTCTGTCTATTTAGATTGATTTATTGTGTTTTTAATAGTGATTCATACACCTTCCATTTCTCCAGTTTTTTAGGTGCTAATTTTATGCTTTACTAATTCCATTGTACACTAGTTTATTTTATTTTCTTTGCAAACATGAAAATTTTTTTGCTGATTTTTAGTTTCTATTATAAATACTTGTCAATATCTCCAACTGTTTGATTTTTGATTTTTTTTGGTTCAGTTTCTCTTTTCTTCTAGTAGAATTTCTCTTGTTATTTTTTAACATATTATTTGTTTATATTTTATCTTCTTCTTCTTCAAAAAACAATGTCTCAATTCAAGACCATTACTTTACCAAACGGTAAGACCTACGAACAACCAATTGGGTTGTTCATCAACAATGAATTTGTCCCAGCTCAAAGCGGCAAGACTTTTAAAACCGTTAACCCTTCTACTGAAGAAGTTATCGCTGAATTAGCTGAAGCTCAAGGTGAAGATGTTGATGCTGCTGTTGATATTGCCTATGCTGCTTTCAAAAAATGGTCCCAAGTTGATCCTACTGAAAGAGCTAAAGTTTTACTTAAATTGGCCGATTTATTAGATGAACACAGAGAAACTTTGGCTGAAATTGAATCTTTAGATAACGGTAAATCCTTATTCTGTGCCAGATTCGATGTTAACTTAGTCGTCAACTATGTTAGATCCTCAGCTGGTTGGGCCGATAAAGTCGATGGTAGAACTATTGACACTGGTAAGACTCACTTCACTTACACTAGAAGAGAACCTTTAGGTGTTTGTGGTCAAATTATTCCTTGGAATTTCCCATTATTAATGTGGTCTTGGAAAATCGCTCCAGCTTTAGCTACTGGTAATGTTGTTGTTCTTAAACCAGCTTCTGCTACTCCTTTATCCGCTTTGTATGCCGCTAACTTGTGTAAGTTAGCTGGTATCCCTGCCGGTGTTGTTAACATTTTGCCTGGTTCCGGTAGAAAATGCGGTAATGCCATTGTGCAAAATCCAAAGATTAAAAAGATTGCCTTTACTGGTTCTACCGATGTTGGTAGAGGTATCGCTGTTGGTGCTGCTCAACATGGTTTAAAGAAAGTCACTTTAGAATTAGGTGGTAAATCTCCAAATATTGTCTTTAATGATGCCGAAATCGAGCCAACCGTTCAGAATTTGATCACCGGTATCTTCTTCAACTCTGGTGAAGTTTGTTGTGCTGGTTCAAGAATTTACATTCAGTCTGGTATCTATGATGAGATCATTAAAGCCTTCAAAGAAAAAGTTGAAGCCTTAAAAGTTGGTGACCCTTTTGTTGACGGTGTCTTCCAAGGTGCTCAAACTACCCCTGATCAATTCCAAACTGTTCTTGATTACATTCAAAAGGGTAAAGATGAAGGTGCTACTTTATTCGCTGGTGGTGAAAGAATTGGTACCAAAGGTTTCTTTGTTAAACCAACTATCTTCACTGATGTTAAAGAAGATATGTCTATTGTCAAGGAAGAAATCTTTGGTCCAGTTGTCACTGTTTCTAAATTTGACACTGTTGAAGAAGTCGTCGCTAAGGCTAATGACTCTAACTTTGGTCTTGGTGCTGGTCTCCACACTAAAGATGTTAACAAAGCTCTTGCTGTTTCTAAATTAATTGAAAGTGGTAGTGTCTGGGTTAACACTTATAACGATTTCCATCACACTGTTCCTTTCGGTGGTTACAAAGAATCTGGTATTGGTAGGGAAATGGGTGAAGAAGCTTTAGCTAACTACACTCAAGTTAAAGCTGTAAGAGTTAAACTTGACCTTAAAGAGCTCGGTTCTTTATAATCATTCTTAAAAAAAATCTACAATGTTTGCTTTTTATATCTCTTTTATTTCTACAAGTCTTTTTATACGTTAACTTTTCTATTTTTGCTTTAAAAAAATTTTTTTTTCCTGTAAATTAGAATTAGAATTTATTTCACACCTTTCTATCAAAGAAAAGCGTAAACATTCTTTATCCCCAGATGACTTCAGCCGTACCCTTCGTGCGGAATCTTATTCCATTTTACCTAGAAAATATATATGGATATCGGGATAAGAGAATAATTTGTATTTTTTCTTTTTTATTTGAATAAGCAAAGTGGAAATAAATTTATCAATATTGGTGGTAACTCTGAAATACGGTCATTCGCGATTCACTTAGACTAATATACAAAATGCAATGATAATAATAATAATAATAACAATAATATTTTCTATAAATTCTATATAATAGAGCGATCTAATAAAAAAAGTAATGCTTGTTCATTTGCATGGATCATCTTCAGAGACTGGTCCAGTTGAATAAGTAGGAGTACCAATCATAACTTTATCGGTGTCATAATTGATATTTATATAAAAAGCATGGAAAAATGGGAATCCTAAAATGTTAGGGTCCCTTAAAGTTGCTTTTGAAAATGAAAGGTACCCAGAGAAACCAGCTCTAGTAACTAGACTTTCTAATGGAACTTCCATATCGACTCCTCCAATTTTAAAAGTTATAGTGAAATCATCAAGTTCAGTTAAAAATGGAGTAATTATTAAACCATAGCTTGTGTTTTGGTAACTTAGACTCTTAGCTTGAAGGTATGAATATAATCTGGTGGTAAAAGCATTATAAATAGACCCTGATAAGGTCAATCCACTATCACCACTATCAAGCAAGAAATCAGTACTTTTACTTAAAATTGAACTAGTCTTATCATCATATTTTGAGCTTATTGAATCAACTGTAAATTTAAGAGAGGTAGAACTAGTAATCTTAGTGCAAACTGATGGTGATTTATAACCTTTTTTAGAAATCCCCCCAAGGACCATATTCATTTCTAAGTTATAACTTTCTTCTTGTTGCCCATTATAAGTAACTACAGTTTTCTTTTGAACTGGGAATATCGAGAAAGTTTCTTGAGTGCCATGAATATCGGCAAATTGTTCCAAGAAAGTACCTGCTTTATATTTTTTCAACATGCTCTTAACCACCAGCTCTGCATATCCAGAAGTTGAAGTCCATGTTTTAAGAAAAGTAAGTATTGCGGCAAATATGGATTTTTTAAATTTTGGACCCATACCAAGAACTCCTTGATACATATCGGTATTAATTGTAGTTGTAGATGCAATACCCATTACTACTCTTGCAAGATCAATACCATTCTTTAATGCGACTCTTCCATATGACCAATGGCCCAGAGCAGTGTCTCCATCTGCATATTTGATCTTGAAAGCATAGTCTTTTCCATTAGTTTTCTCAAATTTTGCTAAAGCATTACTACAGCCAGCACTTTCATCTTTAGCAATTTTTGCATCAGTTTTAACCCACAAATCTATTGAACCAGTATCAATTAAAACTTTTTTCGTAGATCCAGAACCAATATTTAAATCAAGAACGAATTGAAATCCTTGCAAATAAACACTTTCAAGTGAAGATGATCTTTTAGATAAATCACTAAAAGTTTCAAATGATGATTCTCTTTTAGATACTTCACTAGTGGCTGAAGATTTTGAAGTTTTAGTAGAAGATTCAGTGGAAGACTTAGTATCAGCTGTAGCGGTTGCTTTGATGGTTTTGGTAATTAGTGCCTCCGCCTTTGATAAAGCTTTTGAATTCAATGAAAACTTGACGCTATATAAAACAGGACCTTTGGAATTAGCAGATGTCTTTACCACTGGACAAGCTGAGCCAGTCAGCAGTGACAGGGTTGCAGTAATTGTTGAAGAAGAAGCTTTACTTGTTGGTGATTTAGTGCTACTGGTCTTAGTACTTGATTTGGTAGTTTTTCTTTTGTATAAGTTCTCACCACCTTTCTCTAATGGCATACTGCTAATGAAAGTAGCCATAAATAGTATTGATATAAGAGCATTCTTGAATAACATCTTTATTTATTGTTGATGAGTATGATATGTTGCAGAAAGAAAACTTTTTGAAATGAAATAAAATCGTAAAATAGAAAATCAATTAGGTGCAAGACGTTTATATATATATATTGCTTGTCCAAAGTTTTGATAGCCTGGTTTATTAATAACCTGATAGCTATAGAAAACTAAATACCATGAATCGGTTTAATAAATTACTAAAAAATTTTTTCTCCATGTTGAAATTAAAGTTACAAGAAAATGCGTTTCATGGTCAAAGTTTCCTGCATTAAAAAATGTTTTAACAAAGCCAAGTATGGTCAATATGTTTTCTAACTATGGTCCCACGTTACCCAATAATGGGAAATTCTCTTGCAATTTGTACATTTTTCTAATTCTTTTTTTCTTTTTTTACTTTGCTATTTAGAAAAACTCGTATATGTATAAACTCATTTAGAATGGATACAGATTCTAATTTGAAAACAACTTGAATGAGGAAATTAATTACATCATGAGAACAAAATGCTTTTAAAACAAAAAGAAAATTGAAAATGTTGAAGAACTTCCAACATTCTTTTGAAAAACTAAGTCTATCTTGTAAATTAAGAGTATGAATAATCATTTTATGCCAAAGTTCGTGTTGCAATATATATATATATAGATTTTTTTTGGTGTATAATAGATGCTCTTTCTCCCCTTGTAAACCACCCCTCTTACAGCAATTTTCTCGGGATTTAGTACATATACCAATGCAGCGGCTCCCATTATGTTGTCAAACCGATCCTTTCCTTATTTCGTTTATTGTTTTCCAAGGAACTTTTGCTTTTTTCCTGTCTCAAATACAGAATAAATAATAGTCAGATATGTAAAACAGTGTAGCAGTAATTGTTCCCAACTGTAAAAATAAATTTGGACCAAATACTGTCTGCTATATATAAGCCAGGATTGTGGATGCCATACACTGTTAACTATTTTAGATGGAATGCAGCATATTAATTCCAATGGATTTTAAATTGAAAGAAAAAAAGATCGTTGGTACCTGGTGCAAAAAGTTGTACTTGGTACAAAAAAAGTTGTACCAGGCACAAAAAGTTGTACCAGGCACAAAAAGTTGTACCAGGCACAAAAAGTTTGAGCAATCAATCAACCACCATTGGTTTTGTTGACGAGCTGGTATCTAATTTCGAACTTATAACAGGTACAATTAAATCCCAACGATATCCACCAAAAAAGTGTTCATTAATTACTAAATAAACACAATAATTTTTTTGTAAGTTTGTAAGGGGAAAAACAATAAAATTAATTAAGTAAGGAAATAATAATAAATAGATAGATATAAACCAATATAATAAAAACTATAGAAACAAACCATCAATATAATGATACCTTTTATTACTAATTCAGATATACCTGTGGGCTATACGACGCCGAAATTTCCATCATTAAGTTTTCATTTTGGCAGCGGGGATGTCGAATCTGAATATCTATTTTATACTGAAGATATTTGGAAATTCACATTCTTTTGGACTTTAATAGTCTTCACAGCAGTGTATACTACAGCAGGAGTCTTCGCAGCAGTATGCCAGAGGAAAATTTTTATTGGTTTAATATTAATCGCAGTTTATATAATGTGGGGGCTAATTCAAGCTGCTATTTCTGGTACCGTTGTTGGCTTGATATTAGCCGCGATTTATAAAAGTGGTTCTTTGACTATGAGCACCTGGATTCCCTTTACATGGTCATTAGCACAGATTCTTTATGTCATTGTTTCATCTTATTCAATGACATCTGTTATATTGTGATTTTTTTAACTGCATTTGCATATCTGAAGACTTGATCATATATTACTTCAGCTTCTATTTTAATATTATTTAATATTTTGCCTTTTGTTTATTTATTTAGACCAGCTATCTCTACAAATTAATATATTCCAAGCTCTATAGTTTGTTCTAGTAATATCTATAGTAAATTTTATTATTACAAAGACAAGACAAATCTATATTTCATTTTGAAGTTGTGAGTGATCTTTTCTTGAGATAATACCATTAAACATCGAAAATCCTAAAACACCACCAAAATCTTCAAGATTTTGTAATGAAAAAAGGTGATAAAAGAATTTAACATATTTATTAATATTACATAAAGTTTGAGCAAAAATAACTCGAGAATTTAATAGATTTTTTTGGTTTATATGTTAAGATAAAAAGAATATCCATAGTACATATAGATATATCATATGCATAAATATGTACAGTCAATATGATATATACTTACAAAATGCTTATTTGAATTTTTTTCTCTAGAGACAAAAAGAGAAAATTTTTTTTTATTGAACATTTTTCACTATTGATGATGACTTAATTCCTCATCAACAAGCGTCCCAGCTCGGTAGTTCAATTTAGATACTGTTGATTGAATGGATAATTTTAAAAATGTTGAGAAATATAACGTCGAAATTAGCTCGATATAATCACCCTCATAACCTTCGACTTATAAGTCAAAGCCAGCTTAATCCAATAATAGCTAGACAATTTCATTGCTGGAATAATATAGTGCAACAGAGTGAAAATAATAATAACAACAATAATAATCTTTTCCGTATGAATGGGAATTTTGTGATATTGGATCGTAAACAATCTGGATTACAGAAGAAAGTACCAAGTTACATGTATAAATATAAACAAAAAGATAATAATGGCAAACGATCTAAAAAGGCAAGCACCAAAAATAAGAAATCTGAATTAAATAAAAGCAAAGAATTACATTTTGATCCAACTAAGCAGATTCAAGAGAATTTTGGCAATAACTCTGCTGATAATAATAGTAGAGATAGTGCATTATTTTTTGGGAAATCCTCGGAAGAAATAGGAACGAGTACAAATAATTTCAATCCATTTGAAACGGTTTTCGATGATGAAAAATCCGGAGGTGGATATTTATTAGATGTTAATAAACAGATAACTGATGACCAAGTGATAAGATCAATAAATGAATTAAAACCAATAAGCTCAATAATACTGCCTAGTGATTATAATTCCTTACAACAACAGTTATATGGATATCTTAAACTGGACTTATTAAATTATGTTCAAAATCATTTTGATTCTACTGCAAATGTAAAATTAGACAAACCATTACCAAGTTGGAAACCAAAGAGTTATTTTATTAATCGTATTTTACAAGAAATTTGGGAATTGAAAAGTCAGTCGATTGCAGACAATGAGAACGCCATTTCATCGTCAACTACTAAAGTCTCGTCATCAGCTAGTAATAAAAAGAAACATTCAAAGAAAAATGACCTTTTAATATCCAAACAGTTTAAAACAGCTGATAAAATATTATTTTTTTTATTAAGTGATAATGGGAGATTATTATTTAACTACACTTCAAATGCCATTAAAATTTCTTTTACTGATAATGGGAACTCGATGATAATCACTGCCACTGAACAAAGAATGAGATGGTTCGAAGCTAGTGTCAATTTCTATTTATCATTACTCAAAAAGGAATACTTAGACTTGAAAGACATTGATAGTTTATATCATAATAATGATTCCGCGAAAACCCTGACAATTTTACCTATTGAACAAATCCAAAAACTCTCGGACGTATATTTTGAAAAAATCGGTGAGAACAAATATATTTTAAACTCAATTAAAGTAAAAAAATTAGCTAGAGCTAAAAGATTATTATTATGGTACTTGGATTATAATTCTCATTTATTACATGATTCTATGTTTAATTTCGCTCAATTTATAGAAGAATATCATAATTCTAACGGAAAATCATTGAATTTCTATAACTATTCTGATGATAAATCTTTGCCATGGGTTCATAGAATAACTAATTGGCATAGACTCAGAACTGTACAAAATAACGAACAATTGCAATTAGAAATCCCAAAAATTGATGTAAATAATGTTCACAAAGAATTGTTTGAAAATATTGAAAAAGAATCAACTTCAGCATTATTGAAAGGTAGTGAAACAAAAGATGCTCCAATAATGTGTGTATCATTTGGCCAAATTTTGTATGATAAGGAAAAAATAGCAATCAACAAGAACAACCCTGACGTTAATAATAATAAATTGAAGTCTTATATTTTCCATTCAAATTTACCTGATTTTAAAAATAAAATTTTACTGTTACCTTTATATCAAGAAATGGATGAGCTTGATGATGGAGAAAGATTAGTTGGCAAAGATGAACATGTTTATAGTGTTCAAATTAGACTTACACCAAATCCTTTCCATCATTCTGAGTTAGTCGCTAGAGAAGAGGGTAAAAAGGGTCAAGTTACTGTTAGTGACTGTGGTGATTTAAAATCATATCCAATTGTTGAAGTGTGGGTTGAATTAAATGAAAAAGAAGAGCCTCAACTAGATACTTTAAAGGTCATGGCTATAGAAGAAGAATCTAATGTTTACGTTAATTTACCTAATAAGGTCAGTGATTTGAAGGTCAGTAACACTATTACCAGTACTTTACTTGATCTTCGTGAGGCTTCTGATTTAGAAGCTGAAACTGAAATCGCTGAAGGTAGTAATAATGAAAATGAAACTAGTGTAGCTGAAAGTGAGGTGACTCCTTTTAAATGGTTAAAACATGATAAATCAGAAGTTCCTAAATCTTTTGAAAACCAAAAATCACTTTATCGTTTCATTACAGAATCAAAATTATCATTCAATGGGAAAGTTCCAATTAATTTAATAGATCATGTGGAAATAAACTTTAAAGATTCCTCAGTTGAAGGAAATTATATCCCTGTTCAATACTCATATTTGAACATAAACTATAGAAAAGAATTAAATCTCAAGTATAAGGATTATTTGTTACAATATAATGTTATAGAAGGTGGAATTCTTGGAGGAAGAAGAAATGAATTCAATTTGATATATGATGGTGAAAAATCTTTATCAGAGGATAAAGAGGAATTTGAAAAATTTGTTAATTGCTCGATTGAATTAGTAGATGAAATTACTGATTCTGCAACCAATAATAATTAAATGGGATTATTCATATGTATATATTAGAAAGTATTTATTTGTATTACAATCATAAATAAGTAAAAATAAAAAGCACATAATTATTATCATTATTATATATTTGTTACATGTAATATATTATCCATTATATATATACATTATTTAAAGAAAGTAGGTGTTCATTGACTAGTTGGTGATGTTGGCGAATCATCAAAACTTTCTGTAATTGGTGATAGGAAATTATCTTTACGGAAATTATTATTATCAATAGTACCATCTTGATTAGCATTGTTAAGCTTTTTAATTTCATTAATAGGTTTCCCTTGTTCATTTGCCAATGCGCAATTAATCATTTCCGGGATTTTATGTTTGATTGTTGAGGATGGTGACAATTCATTGTTAAATAAAGTAACTTTTTTATCGGTATAATTAATACCATTATCCCTCAGAGTATCAGACTTGATATTAGCTTCATCATGATAACTGCTACTTCCATCATGTAATAATGCGGAAGCCTCACCTGGCTTGGGCTTTTTAGAATAACTATTAGATCTGAACATTGGGTTTAAAAGTTCTTCAGTGGGAGTAATGATTTGCTTCTTCTTTGTATCATACACATGGTAAGAAACTTCAGGATCAAATTCAAAATCTTCTGGAACGTAATTAACTTCATCTAAGTAATCATCTAAAGAATCATCACGATAATCATCACTCATACTCCCAAGATTTATGTGAAAATTATTACTTTTATTATTTTTATTAATATTGTTGCTGTTAGGGACTATATTATTATTAGTGTTTACTGTGTTTTCAGTAATAATATTATTACCGCTTAAAGGGGATTTACTCTGTTGCATTGTTATTGATTCAGTCATGAGATTGGTAATAGTTTTCTCATTATTATTATTACTATTATTATTATTGTTATTAGTATTATCAACCCATGAATATTTTTCATTTGAAAGGCCTTCCTCTTTATATGATTTGGCCAAATTGTTTAACATTTTCTTTTGAATTGACGATTCTCGGATATTTAATGTTTCCACTTCAGAAAATTCAATGTTTGATTGTTTTTTATTATTATTCAAATTTTTCATTGAATGCTTTGTGGATAATTTCAATTGTTCTAATTGATTCTCTAATAATTTAATTCCATTATTAAGTTGTACAGTTATTAAACTATCATCAATTTCTTTTGCTAAACTTTCTTTCAAATTTTTTGAATCTAAATGATCGGCTTCAAAATCTTCATTCATTTCTTTTTCAGGTTCCTCAGAATTTTTCACCTCTGCCTTTGATGTATCATCTTGATTTAATGAATTTATTTTGCTACTTTCAGGTTCTCTTTCATCATCTGCAATGTTATCATCCAAATTTTCTATTGTTGTATTATAAGAATCACTGGCTACCTCTGATTCTTCCTCGGGAATATCATCATAATCACCATTTACTTCATCTAAATATTGGTCATCATTATAGTTGCCACCCATATCATCATTATCATCATCTGAAAATAATTGTCTATTAAATAAATGCTCTGTATCATCTTCCTCTTCATCATAATAATTCATTTCTTCATCAAAATATTCTTCACCATATTCATCATTAACAAAATCATCAACATACAATCCTTTGGCTGATTCTTTTTCCTGCTCTTCTTGTTCAGTTTCTTCCTTTGTTTTATAATATTTAATTGAAATATTTCTCCCATTAATATTATCCTTCTCAAATGAAAAAGCTGAAGATAATGATCTAGATGAAGAAGATGAAGACATTGAACCATTGTCATCTTTATTTTTTTCGGCTACTTTTTTCATTTCTAATATATTTAATCTTTTTTCATTATTAACATTTAATACTGAAGCTCTATTATTATTTTCATGTTTCACGTCAATGATTGATAATTTCTTATTTTTTATCTTTTGCTTATGATAGTTATTTTTAACATTCTCCAAAACCTCTTTCAACGAGTCTCGCTTTTTTGGTTTCTCTTTAACTTTTAGTTGACTTACAGAATCATTGTCAGATATAGAAAGTTTTGATGGAACTGGGGTAACAGCATTTAATGGAATAGAATCATCATTATTTATAAATGAAGGACATTCCACCAGATCATTATCAATGACACTACCGCTATTATTATTGATATCAGAATTTGTACTTATTGTAGTGACAGCAGTTAAAGAAGAGATGAAACTTTCAGAAGATTGCTGGGTTGTCGTCGTAGATTTGTTATTGTGGGTAACAGGAACCCCTTCAAGACTATGCCTAGTTTTTTCAAGGATGGAGAAATCTCTAAAATCTGGGTTATTATTATTATTATTATTATTAGAAGATACGTTAGTCTCAGTAGCAACTGCACCACCAAATTCATAGTTAAAATGCTTTAGAGATGATTGTGAAGATTTATTAACTAATTTAGGCTTAGTTCTTTCTTGAGAAGTAGATGTAGTCACAGAATCGATAAATGAGTTTTTAGGTGGAGGAGATAGAATTGGTGTATCACTGTTACGATTACTATTCCCATTATAATGTATTATATTATTTACAATAAACCCACTATTACTTAAAGAAACACCAGAGTCAGGACGTTTACCATTTGGTGAAGATTTTTGATTATCGAAAAAATAAAATTCGTCACGATTGTTTGTATATTGATTGAAATTTGAAGTTTTGGATCTTCGGCTATAGATGTCGCCCCAATTATGATCAACTGTTCCTCGTATTGGTGAATAGTCATTTTTAAATATTGTGGGTGATGATCTATTACTGTTATTATTACTATTATGACTTGAACTTGCTGTGTTTGAATTACTTGAAGTAGTTGATGCGGCTGTATTTGATCTTGAAAATAATGCTTTTGAGTATTTAAGAAGTTTTTTCTTTTCAAAAGTTGCAAGACCATTCTGGCTCTGATTATTATTATTGTTATTATTATTAGTATTATTACTAATGCTATTCATCAAATTATTGGAATTGTTGCTGTTTTTGCTGGTGACTTTTGGTGATGGAGGGCTTGAAAAATCTGCTATTGTGGCATCAATACTGTTTTTGGCTCTTCGCGGAGATGTATGGTTGCTATTACTGCTATTACTTATATTAGAAGAGTTTGTAGGAGACGTTATTATAGGAGAAGTCAAAGGTGAATAGACTGTAGATTGAATATTCGGATTATTAGTAGATATAACATCAAAGCTTCTTCTTTTTTTTATTGGTGATGACTTATTGCTTATAGACGATTCATTGTGAGAAGAAGCAATCGACACATTAGAAGAAACTAGATCTCCCGCCACTCGGTTGTTGGTATCACTACTATTGTTATTGTTATGATCTTTTTTATCCTTTTCATCTTTCCCAAATGAACCTATTCTCTTATGTGATTTTATAAATGATCTCATTTGATATTTTGCTCCCGGCGCTAAAAATATATAGATCCTAATCCCTTAAAGTCCCAAAGCAATAATGAAATTAGAAGAATAAATAAATAAAAATGAAGACCTATCATAAGTCTAAGAAATTGACTTTAATTCTTGGGTTTTTATCTCTCGTAATATACGGAAGTCACTAAGAAGTTGGATATTTGTTTCAATTCGATATGTGGAATCGATGAAGTTTTCTCTATAAAAACAAAAAACAAAAAAAAAAAAATTTTTTTTTTTTTAATTTTTCTTTTCTTTGTGCCTGTTTTTTGCTTTAGTTTTTCGTTCTATGAAAGATAATCCCTGGATAATTTTTTTCAAAAAGAAGCTGTCAATTCTATATATAGAAGAAATGATGGATAATGATGGAATAACTTCGAATCGTCACTTTAAACAGAAATACTAATAGTAGAATTGAAGTGAATAATACTAAAATTTGTATGAACTTTGCGAATAACAGGGAAAAATCGTGAGTGCATACCAATGATACGGAACCTTGCGACTCTAACATTTTATGAAGATAAAAAACTTCATAATTGTGAGACACCTTGCGACTACAAAACAAAATGATGCGATTAAAAAAATATAATAAAGTTTATAGTTTATATTTAGGCTTTATTTAATTGATTTGCGTTTAACAATGATAAAATTATAATAAGATTATCGTTATTACTACTGTAATTATTAGAAGATTATAACGGTATAAAAGGACTCGTAATTCGTAAAAAGGGAAAATTAAACATAAAGTAAAAGTTAAGAAAAAACAAAGCTGGATTTATATTATAATAGAAGAACTAAGCAGTTTCTTCTTTATGTTCTTCAACAGGAAGATTGTTGCTGACAACAGCAGTTTCAATTGATTTCCATCCAGATGATTTCCATGGTAAGATGTTGGAAGCGTACATTTCATCAACTTCTTCTAAGGTAAGACCTTTAGTTTCATAAACAAAGAAGAAAACGTAGAAGAAAGAGAATAACAAACATCCAACGAAAACAAACCCGTAGTAGAAGTGAATAGCGTTGGTGATGAATGGAGTGAAGAAAGAAATAAGGAAACCCCACAACCAATTACTTGCAGTGGCAACGGCCATAGCTTTGGATCTAATTCTTAATGGATAAGATTCGGAAACAATACAGTAAACACCACCAGCCCAAGTAGATGCAAAGAAGAAAATGTATAAACAAGTAATGAAAATCATAGCGTTACCAGTTGGTTTTCTAGTTGGACCATTGTAACCGTCAATGTATAAGTTAACAGAACCTAAGACAGCATAGATAATAAAACAGATAAACATAGCAAAAGAACCACCAAGTAAGGTCTTTCTTCTACCAAAACGTTCAATAACAAAGATACCAACAAAAGTGGAGGCGAAGTTAACAATACCAAAGACAATGGAAGCTTCAAAGGAATCGTCCATACCAACAGCCTTGAAAATAGTAGTACCATAGTAGAAAAAGTAGTTATCACCAGTTAATTGTTGCAAGGATTGAAGCATCATACCCATGATAACTCTTCTGAGAATCTTTGGTTTACCAGTGATTAATTGGGTCCAAGAAGCATTACCGGCAGCTCTTTCTCTTTCAATACCGGCTTGGATTAATTTAAGTTCAAGATCAATAGCTGGATCATCAACGCTAAGTTTGTTACTTCTAGCAAGAGATTTTCTAGCTTCGTCGTATTTCTCTTTTTCGGCCAAGTATCTTGGGGATTCTGGCATACACAACATACCAATGACCATGAAAATAGCCCAGGCAAAACAAAGACCTAATGGAATTCTCCATTGACGGGAATCGGAGTAAGCTTTCTTAGTACCATAAGTAGTACAGTAACCTAAAAAGATACCTAAAGTGACCATCAATTGGAAACAACAAACTAAGGTACCTCTTAATCTCTTTGGAGCAGATTCACCAATAAACAAAGGAGACAAAACAGAAACAGTACCAACCCCAAAACCGGTGATCAATCTACCAATGAAATATTGGTACCATTTGTGGCCGGCAGAGATTTGGACAATGATCCCGACAACATAAATAACCATAGAGAACATTAAACCAACTCTTCTACCGTAAAGATCACCGACCTTGGACAAAAAGATACCACCAATAGCACAACCAATGTTGAAAATAGAAACCATAAGACCAGTTCTTACATTAGACAAATAGTAGTCACCGTTAGCCTTTTGTTGACCAAAACGTTTAAGGAAATCGGTCATATTGACAAAACCTGAAATAGTACCGGTATCGAAACCAAAAACAAAACCACCAAAGGCGACAAAAATACAGAAAATAGAAATAGTGACATAGGTTGAAAGAGGCTTATCATCAAGAGCAACGACGCTTTGATTGGCATCGATATTAGCATTAGCATTAACATCAGTATTATTATTAGCATGGTTGTCACTGAGGGAGAAGTCAGTGCTATCGTGCTTTTCAGAAACAGTCTCGTTTTCAGGTGGAGCTACACCGGGATCAGCTTTAGACATAGTAAATTATTTAATGAGCAAGAATATTTTTAATAAACAGATAATAATATAATTATTATTAATAGTGATTATAGTAAAAAAAAAATGGATGAAGAAAGGAAAAAAAGGAATAGGAACAAACAAAATAAAAATAATAACAAAAAAACAAAAGATTGGACAAATACACAGATATTTATAATGAAAATTTTTTAAATTTTCAATTCTTTTCTTTTTTGCATTTAAGAAATAAAGGAAAGTTTTTCCGTTTCCTCTCCTGGCATTTTTCACTCCATATCTCACTTCCGATTACATGTTTTTTTCTTCACTTTTACAAATATGCTTTTTCATGTCTTTTCTATCATACTTTCTTTTGTTGGTCATTAAATACATATATCCTCACTTATTCTTTTTGGGGAAGGCAATGTGGCAATATAGCAATATGGCAATATTGCAATAAGACAGAACAACCACAAAACAGCCACAAAAGCAAGGAATATAGAATATAGAATGGAAAATATAGAATATAGAAAAGAAAAGAGAAAATAGAAAATATTTTCGTTGGCCATAACACCGGAAAAATTTACAAGCTCAAGCCTATAGGGGAAAAAAATTTTAATTTATTATTATTATTACCTTTTATTACTACATACTATTATTACATTATTCTACCAGCTGAAAAGGGGAAGTGAATAAACATCTATTAGAGAATCACCTCCATAAAAATAAACCCTATTTTAAAAGATCCGTGAGCTGATGAATGCATAATAATTGCTGGAGAACATTTATTCGCGGAGAAAGAAACTGGAGTAATTGTTTAATTCACTTAGGTCCAGCGTTGTCTCCTTATTTCTCCATACTCACTGTAATTCATTAATTACTACTCTGTCGCTCCATGTAGGAGTTTCTTTTAGCTCAAATTTTAATTGTCACCTTAAGAGCTGAATACTCATACTAAAAAGCACAGTTTTTCCAATTTTAGGTGCTTACTCGGCCAAAAAAAATTTAAGCTTTTTAGTTTCGGAACAATTTTTTTTCTTTAAAAAATTTTTAAAATTTTTTTACAAAGCTTTAAAAAATTTTATATGCGAATATTCTCACTCCACCCACCTCCTCTTCTTCCTTTTTGATATTTATCTTTCATTGAGACCATGATATATGTTTTTCCGAAGTTGTATCGTCATATTGTGCTACAATAATATTTTTGGGTTGTGTTAATGTACGATCTATAATTACGAAAAATTGTTCCGAGTATTCCCTATGGTGCACCCTCTGCAAGCAGCAATACAATGGACACAAAAAAAGAATGCTGATAGTACACCCACCACCATCTGCAAGCAATAATCGAGAAAAGAAAAAAAAAAAAGAAAATTTTTATTTATTTACCAGCACAAAAGGCTATTGAACACGCTTTCGATGTGTACAAGGTGTTTTCTTTTTTCTTTTTCTTTTTCTTTAGTTTGTTTGTTTCGATAGTTTGTTTCTTGTAATAGATAGTAGATAGTTGAAATCGAGACTAATTGAACAGGGTTGCACTGAGAACACAATATATATTTATATAAATATATATCAAGATTTCTAAGAAATCTGTTAGCAAAAGAAAACCGTTACCCATCCATCCATTCTGTTGTCACGAATTCACCTCGAGATGCTCATAGTTGTCCGAGTGCGTTTAGTAAAGGCCAAGCATTTAGGAGTGCATAAAGCAGTAAATGGATAGTTATGCAGTAAATGGGTATTAATGAGTGTGGTAAGTAGTAAATGGAGAAAAGTAGTGTATGAAGTAGAAAATGGATAGCAGTTGTGTATTAAGTAGAAAATGGATAACAGTAGTGCACTAAGCAGACAATAAATACTCATAGTGCACTAAGCATGAAATATACAGTTGCCCATATATGAATGTTCAAAAGTTAACTATCCTATAGACCTTTCCATGTTTCTGGATATTACTATCTGACTCTTAAAGCACTAAATACCCTTTTTGGTTTAAAAAAGAATTTTGCTAGTAAATAGATCACAATAATGACTGATTTATAAATGTATGCCATGATATGACGGACCGGTGATTCATTTGTATATGCTTAGTTTTTTAGTGCATTTGATTGGCTGTCGAAATTTCATGCCGGTTGCGCTCCGCTGAGCGGATCATCGAAATTTATGACTTATTTCCTCGTCGTCCAAAAAGTACATGAAAAAAAAAATTATATAAGATAAAATTCAAATTTCCCCAATTGCTTTCTGCTCTTTTGTAATTCTTTTTCTTTCTCTCTCTTCATCATCAAGTAATTAATAATCCTTTGAATTATATCTTTATTTAATAATGCCTAAAACTTTATACGATAAGGTCTTTGAAGACCATATAGTCACTCAAGATAAGTCCGGTTCTTGTTTATTATACATTGATAGACATTTAGTCCACGAAGTGACGTCCCCTCAAGCCTTTGAAGGTTTAGAGACTGCTGGTAGAAAAGTCAGAAGAATTGATTGTACTTTAGCTACTGTCGACCACAATATCCCTACGATTTCTAGAAAAAATTTTAGAAGTGTTGGTACTTTTATCAAGCAAGGTGATTCCAAATTACAAGTGCAAACTTTGGAAAAAAATGTGAAAAAGTTCAATGTTCCTTATTTGGGCATGACTGATAACCGTCAAGGTATAGTCCATGTTGTTGGTCCCGAACAAGGGTTCACTTTACCAGGTACCACTGTCGTTTGTGGTGATTCCCATACTTCTACTCATGGTGCCTTTGGGGCTTTAGCCTTTGGTATTGGTACTTCTGAAGTTGAACATGTTTTGGCTACGCAAACTTTGAATCAAGCCAAATCTAAGAATATGCGCATCTTAGTGAGGGGCAAATTGCTTCCTGGTATCACTTCTAAAGATTTGGTTTTACATATTATTGGTCTTATTGGTACTGCTGGTGGTACCGGAAGTGTCATTGAATTTGCTGGGGAAGCAATTGAAGACTTGTCCATGGAAGCTAGAATGTCAATGTGTAATATGTCCATCGAAGGTGGTGCTAGAGCTGGTATGATTGCTCCTGATGAAACTACTTTTAACTACATTAAAAACCGTCCTTTAGCTCCAAAGGGTGAAGAATGGGAAAAAGCCGTTAAATATTGGAAGACTCTCAAGACCGATGAAGGTGCCTTTTTCGATGATGAAGTTGTCATTGATGCTAAAGATATTATCCCAACTATTACCTGGGGTACTTCTCCTCAAGATGCTTTACCAATTACTGGTAAGGTTCCTGACCCTGAAACCGTTGATGACCCAATTAAAAAGGAAGGTATGATTAGAGCTTTGAAATATATGGGTCTCACTCCAAATACTCCATTGAAGGAAATTCCAATTGATAAAGTTTTCATTGGTTCTTGTACTAATTCCAGAATTGAAGATTTAAGAGCCGCTGCTAGAGTGGTCCAAGGTCAAAAAATTGCTCCTCATGTTAAATTAGCTTTGATTGTTCCTGGTTCTGGTTGGGTTAAAGATAGAGCCGAATTAGAAGGCTTGGATAAAATTTTCACCGATGCTGGGTTTGAATGGCGTGAAGCTGGTTGTTCAATGTGTTTGGGTATGAATCCAGATATTTTAAACCCTGAAGAAAGATGTGCTTCTACATCTAATAGAAATTTCGAAGGTAGACAAGGTCCAAAATCAAGAACCCATCTTATGAGTCCTGCAATGGCTGCTGCCGCCGCCATTATGGGTAAATTCACTGATATTAGAGAATATAAATATAAAGTTGATGATGGATCTCCAAAACTTTCTATTGAAGTTGGTGATGAAGTTGAATATGATAAGCCATTTAGAAGAGCTGATATCAAATTAGCATTATCTCCAGAAGAAGAGGCTGCTGAATCAGCTAATGGTTCATCTGCCGCTATTAAAGAAGCTGAAGCCGAAGACGCTGCTGCTGCCGCTGGTAATGCCGCATTTAAAGTTGTCTCTGGTATTGCTGCTCCTTTAGCTAAAGCCAATGTTGATACCGATGCCATTATTCCAAAACAATTCTTGAAAACCATTAAACGTACTGGTTTGAAGAATGGGTTATTTTATGAACTTAGATTTAATAAAGATCCAGTGACTAACAAGGATGTGAAAACTGATTTCATGTTGAACGTGAAACCTTGGGATGCTGCTAAGATCATTGTGGTGTCAGGTCCAAATTTCGGTTGTGGTTCATCAAGAGAACATGCTCCTTGGGCTCTTAAAGATTTTGGTATTAAATCAATTATCGCCCCTTCTTTCGGTGATATTTTCTATAATAACTCTTTCAAGAATGGTTTGTTACCAATTAGAGTTGATCAAGATATAATCGTGGAAAAATTGATGCCAGTGGCTGAAAAAGGTGATAACCTTGTTATTGATTTACCAAATCAACAAATAAGAAACACTGGTGGTGATGTTTTGGCCACTTTTGAAATCGATTCATTCAGAAAGAACAATTTGGTCAATGGTTTAGATGAAATTGGCTTAACTTTACAAAAAGAAACTAGCATCAAAGCTTATGAAAAAGTCAGAAAGGATAAATTCTCTTTTCTTGAAGGTGGTTCTACCTTATTAAGTTATTAAAACTATCATATATTTTTTATTTATTTTTTTTGTCTTTAATATCTCTCTAATATATCGTTACTCTTTTTTTCCTATTCATATCTAAGTACACTGTAAAATAACATTTTCTTTAAATACTGTACTTTTAAGGTGTTTCACCGAGAACTATTGATTAATTTCAATATTTCTTAGAAAACAGATACGCCATCAATAGGTTACGCAATATATTTTGTAAAGGAGAAAATAATTTTAAAATTGTTTAATTATGTAAAGAAATTATATATATATTTATATTTTTCAAATATATGAGGTAGTAGCGAGAGTGTCTGCGTGCGTATATTGTATTGTTTTCTCTTTATAGAGGTGGAAGTTCATGTCATAAATTCATTTTAAGAGACCTAATTTTTCCATACGAATTTTAACTGCATTACAGTGAGCACCAAGACCTTCAACAGTAGCAACAGACATAACAGCTGGACCAATATGTTTCAAACCAGTAGGAGTAACTTCTTGAGAAGTGATAAATTTCAAGAAAGTAGCAGTGTTAACTCCTGAATACATTCTGGCATAACCATAAGTTGGTAAGGTATGATTAGTACCACTTGAGTAATCACCACAGGATTCTGGAGTATAAGAACCAACAAAGACACTACCAGCATTATCGACTAATGAAACATATTTAGGAGCATCTTTAATGTGTAAAATCAAATGTTCAGGAGCATATAAATTAGAATAATCAAATGCTTCTTCAACAGTTTTAACTTTTAAGATAACACTGTGATCAATACATTTTCTAATGATTTCTTCTCTTGGTAATTGAGTAGCTTGATAATGGACAGCTTCTTGAATCTTAAGAATTTCAGCATCAGATAAATCAATAGTGATTAAAATAACTTGTGAATCAACACCATGTTCAGCTTGAGACAATAAATCAGCAGCGACAAAATCAGGGTCTGAAGATTTGTCAGCAACCACTAAAACTTCACTAGGACCTGCTGGCATATCAATAGAACATAAAGCCTTAGTATCATTTTGAACATACATTTTAGCTGCAGTGACAAATTGATTACCAGGACCCAAGATTTTATCACATTTAGGAATGGTTTCAGTACCATATGCCATTGCTGCAACAGCTTGAGCACCACCAGCAAGAACAATGGCTTGAGCACCAACTTTGTGGGCAACATAAACAACTTCTGGAGTCAAAGATCCGTCTTTTCTTGGTGGAGAAGCAAAAATAATTTCTTTACAACCAGCAACTTGAGCAGGAACACCCAACATAAGAGCAGTTGAAGGTAAAACTGCAGTACCACCAGGGATATAAAGACCAACTTTTTCAATTGGTCTAGAAAATCTTGAACAAGTGACACCTTCGCTAGTGACAACTTTCAAAGTTTCACTTGGCAATTGAGCCTTGTGGAACTTGTAAACATTTTCAATTGATAAATCTAAGGCATCTTTAATATCTTTTGGAAGTTCATAAAGTTTTGGATCAAATGGAGCTTTAAGAATTGGAGATTCTAATTTAACTTTGTCAAATTTTTCAGTTAATTCAAGTAAAGCCTTATCACCATTGTCAATAACATTTTCAACAATTGGATTAACTAATTTCATTATATCAGAAGTTGATTGTACTGGTCTAGTAATTATTTCTTCAACTTGCTTTTTAGTGTGTTCGCTAACATCAAATACTTTTAAGTATATCTTACCACCATCTGAGGCAGCCTTTGGCTTTTCAGCAGTAGTAGCAGCTGGAGCTGAGCTTTCTGATTTTTCCAAATATTTTGGTTTAGCATCACCTTTTCTACGAGTGACTTTCAAATGTTTGAAATCAAGATTTTTTTCAATATCAGATAATTTAACTCCATTTTTAATACATTTAGTTAATGTAAAATAAATTAAATCAGCAGCTTCCCAAGCAATTTCGTCTTTCTCCTTAGCTTCAATTAATTCATCAGCTTCTTCTTGAATCTTAGCATTTAAAAGTTTTTCATCATTAAATAATCTTTTGGTATAAGAGCCTTCTGGGGCATTTTGTAATCTATCAATTAAAATATCTTGCAATTTACTTAAACCTTTAGATTCACCAAAACAACTTTTAGTTTCCAAGTGACAGAATCCGGTACCTTGACGTTGATCAACAATGAAATTAATACAGTCACTGTCACAATCGGTAGTTATTTTAAGTAATTTTTGAGTAGCTCCTGAGGAAGCTCCTTTGTACCATAATCCACGTTTACGAGATTGATATACACCTTGTTGAGTCTTTATGGCTTCTTCAATAGAATTAAGAGATGAGTAAACCAAACCAAGGCATTGATTGCTTACATCAGTGACCACAGTAGTGAACAACTTATCTTCTCTATCACTAGTTAATGAAGGGAGTAAGAAATCTGCTACCGAGAAAATACCCTTGGCAGTGGATTTTTTAGTATAATCAGAAGTTAATTTGGAAGCTTCAAGAATGGCAATAGTTTCACCATTTTTAAATGAAATTTCAGAACTTGGTTTATTACGATAATCAATATAAGCCTTCGTTGAAGATAAGTCAACAATTCTGTCGCTAGGAATACTACCACTAACGTCAGCAGCGGTGGTGAAAACTTTTTGAACACCAGAGTTTAAAATATCTATAACGTCATCAGATTCAGATACTTGGATATAAAAATCAACAGGATATTCAAAATTACTAATGAACGACTTTAAAGCCTTGACGTCTGTGAATGCTTTACTATTGATTAAAAATTGACCAACAGTTGCCAATGCTTTCAATTGTGCAGTATCTTCGACAGTTTCGAAGTAAGGAACTAAAGGAAAAGTCATCTTTTATTTATTATTGTAGTTATTATTATTAATAATATTACTGACCGATAATAAGTTATTATTTTCTATTATTTTCTATTATTTTCCATTTATTATGGGTCCCATCTCTCGGCTAATATATATAATAATTTTTTTGAATTTTTTATTCTTTTTCATTTTAAAATATTATTCTTCGGTGAGTCATTTTTCATAGATAACTGGGCTGCCCCATAAAAAAATCGCCTAATAGTAATAAAAATTTTTCTTTCTTTCTTTCTTTTGTCATATCTGTCATATCATTCGATGACTTATTATTGAATTACTGGTGTAAATTTATATGATTCATAAGTACCCATCAGGCCATTTATTTACTATCCTCCATACACTGTTTTCATTACTTGTCATACTACTGATTCACCCATTAAAGCTATTCTTCTTCCTTCCCTGTATTCTCCTTTGATACCTTTAGTGCCTCGAATAACTATGCCACCAGTTAATTCTCACTATTATTCAATAATCTACAAGAACTTGATTATACCTATTTGCAATTTTCAACTGTTTTCTTAACCCATAAAATACAAATAAAATATAGCACACACGTCAGCTTCTCAACTTCTGATTATGCTAAAAAATCAACTACCAAAGGTATGTTCTTGTATTATAATATGCTAATGAATCAGATAATCATTCATTACTACCACAATAAAGACCAAAAGGAAATCACCCCAAAAGTCAATAGAATGGCCAAGCACGATTGTCAACTAGTGAAATAATGAATAAGCATTAGCTGTTTTCTGTCTCAAACCCATAGTTTTCTCTCTCAAACCAATAGTTTTGTATTTTTTATACCCAATACTTCAAAAGGTTGGGACCTATTCAACAAATCGCTTGTAGTTGTCGATAGTATCTGGGCCTTTAGTCATTATTGTTCACCTTTTGGTCTTGTTTCTGTATGTGATATTTTCTTTTTTGAAAATCACTCCATATCTCAAGTAATTTAACTACACACTGGTAAAACTTATTGTTTTTATAGAATATTTTACATAATATTCGTAGAACTACTGTAATGTTATCAATAATCATGTTTAGGCAGATGCAAATTGGTTATGAGACCTTTTCCGATGAGGACCTAAAGAAAATACAAAACAAAAAAAAATTTTTTTTTTCAAAGTGAAAAAAAAAATTTTCTTTTATTTTACAATTTTTTTCCTCTTATTATAGGGCAATATTACTTGGATATCATTCTAAATTGGAAAGTTAATAATAATTGATAATATCATTACTAAAAAAATGGGAAATTCAGTTACTAATAGAAAGAGAAAGGGCACTAGCTACGAAAGTGATTCAGACTCTGATGCCGAACTTGAAAAATTATTAAGACAAGAAGAAGGAGGAATCTCAGATGACGAAGAGGGAGACGATGAAGAGGAAGAATATTCGTCTTCTGACGAACCTGATTTCATCAATGATGAAATTGATAAAATACGAATGAGAACATTGTCTAACTCTAGTGCTGCTACTAGTACCAATTCATTACACCAACCATTGAAAGAAGGTGAAATATTATCTGAATTCGCTGATGGTTCTGCAAGAATTATCAGACCAGAAATTAATCCGGTATATGATAGTGATGATAGTGATAAAGAAGAGCTTAATACTGTAGGTAATATTCCATTATCTTTGTACGATGAATATCCACACGTTGGGTACGATATTAATGGTAGAAGAATTATGAGACCTGCAAAAGGAAGTGCCTTGGATCAATTACTTGAATCCATTGATTTACCAAATGGATGGACTGGTCTTTTAGATAAGAACACTGGTGGCTCGTTGAAAATCACCGATGAAGAATTAGAATTAATTAGAAAAATTCAAGCTAATGAAAAGACTACTGATATTGATCCTTATGAACCTACTATTGAATGGTTTACCTCTAAACAAGAAATCATGCCATTAACTGCTACTCCAGAACCAAAGAGAAGATTTGTTCCTTCTAAGAATGAAGCTAAAAGAGTTATGAAAATCGTTAGAGCTATCAGAGAAGGTAGAATCATCCCACCTAATAAATTAAAAGAATTAAAAGAGCAAGAGGAACAAGACCAATTTGTTAAGTATGATTTATGGGAAAACGCTCCTGATACTAATGAAGATCATATTATGACCCTTAGAGCTCCAAAATTACCCCCACCAAGCAATGATGAATCATATAATCCTCCAGCTGAATACCTTTTAACTGAAGAAGAAAAACAAAATTGGGAAAACAGCGAATCAATTGATCGTGAAAAAAATTATATTCCTCAAAAATACGATGCTTTAAGAAAAGTCCCTGGTTATCAAGAAAGTATCAGAGAAAAATTCGAAAGATCTTTAGATTTATATTTGGCTCCAAGAGTCAGATACAATAAGCTTAATATCAACCCTGATTCTTTAATTCCTGATTTACCATCTCCTAAAGATTTAAGACCATTCCCAATTCGTTGTTCAGTGGTTTACAAAGGCCACACTGGTAAAATTAGAACTATTGCTGTTGATTCCACTGGTTTATGGCTTGCTACTGGTTCAGATGATGGCTATTTAATTATCTGGGAAGTCTTAACTGGTAGACAAGTATGGAAAACCAAATTAGTCATTGATGAGTCTAAAGAAGGTGGTGATCATATAGAATCCATTGAATGGAACCCTGATAAAGAAACTGGTATTTTAGCGGTTACCGTTGGCGAGAATGTTTTCTTGATTATCCCACCAATTTTCGGATTTGATATTGAAAATAATGGTTACTTGAAAATAGAACAAGGTTATGGTTATGCTAAAAACGGTACAGAAACTAGTAATACCCAGGTTGATGTTTCGGATTCTGAGGAAGATGAAGAAGATGATGAGGAAGAAGAAGAAGAGGATAATACTAAAAGCAATAGCAAACAGAAAAACGGTTCTAGTGATGGTAAAAAGAAACTTGTAGCTAAATGGTTAAAGCCAACCGCAAAACAACAAGCACAAGGTATAATAATAATAATACAATGTAGAAAGGCCATTAAGAGACTTTCATGGCATCGTAAAGGTGATTATTTTGTGACAACATCTCCAAAATCAGGTAATGTATCCATTTTAATTCATCAGTTATCTAAACATTACTCCCAATCACCTTTCAGAAAGACTAAAGGTATTATGATGGATGCCAAATTCCATCCTTTCAAGCCACAATTGTTCGTTGCTTCCCAAAGATACATAAAGATTTATGATTTGTCTCAACAAGTGCTTATCAAGAAATTAATGCCTGGTGCTAGATGGATCAATACGTTTGATATACATAGTCGTGGTGATAATGTAATTGTTTCTTCATTTGATAAGAAAGTATTATGGCACGATTTGGACCTTTCCAACACTCCGTACAAGAATCTCAGATATCATGAAAAGGCTGTTAGAGCTATTAAATTTCACAAAGGTGGGCTTCCATTATGGGCCACTAGTAGTGATGATGGTACAATCCATGTTTTCCATGGAATGGTGTATGATGATTTGATGACTAACCCGTTGCTTGTTCCATTAAAGAAACTAACTGGCCATAAAGTTATTAATAACCTTGGTGTCTTAGATATTGTATGGCATCCAAAGGAAGCATGGCTTTTCAGTTCTGGTGCTGATGGATCTGCTAGATTGTGGACTACTTAGATTGCCAAATAAGAAAGTTAAATAGAAAAAAGCATATATTAATAAATAGATTAATTGCATACTACACAGATATCATATCTTCTTTAATTACATAGACCCGTGTATCACAAATTCAATAGTCTACCGAATAGCTGGATTATTTAGTGAGCTATTTAGCATTCTATCTAAACACATTCTGTTAGATATCAAGACGTAGATAGTGAAACCTCGGAATTATATGAAACTGTACAATGGAAATCCGATCAATGACTAACTAACAAATTTTTTCTGTTTCCGCTACAAAAAAGAAAGAAAAAATTTTTCTGAGTTATTACGAAGAAAAAATATAAAATTTTTTTTTTCTCACTCGTTTCTTGTTATCTTATTTTTTAATTTTTTGTTTCTTTTTCTAGATTCTCCTCGATGGGATAGGAAAACAACATTCTTCATCAAACTTGAATATTTATTATATTTTAAAAGAATAATAGCAAATTAACTATGTCCACCGAAGCTGCTGCTGCTACTACTGTCCCAGAAGAGGTTTCTCAAGTCTTTGACACCATTTTGGTCTTAGATTTTGGGTCCCAATACTCTCATTTAATCACTAGACGTCTCAGAGAGTTCAACATTTATGCTGAAATGTTGCCATGCACTCAAAAGATCAAGGATTTAACCTGGAAGCCTAAGGGTATCATTTTATCCGGGGGTCCTTACTCGGTGTTTGCTGCTGATGCTCCACATGTTGACCACGAAATTTTTAACTTGAATGTTCCAATCTTAGGTATATGTTACGGTATGCAAGAATTGGCTTGGATCAACGGTAAAGGTGTTGCCAGAGGTGAAAAGAGAGAATATGGTCCAGCAGTTATCACTGTTGAAGACAAAGAAGACCCATTGTTCAAAGGTGTTGATAACTCTCAAGTTTGGATGTCTCACCATGATAAGCTTTCTTCTTTACCAACCGGGTTCAAAACTGTTGCTCACTCTGGTAACTCACCATACGCTGCCATTTCTCACATTGAAAAGCCAATTTATGGTCTTCAATTTCACCCGGAAGTTACTCACTCTACTCAAGGTAAATATCTTTTAAAAAATTTTGCTCTTGATATTTGTAAAGTTCAAAACAACTGGAATATGAAGAATTTCATCGAAACTGAAATTGCTAGAATTAGACAATTAGTTGGTCCAACTGCTGAAGTTATTGGTGCCGTTTCTGGTGGTGTTGATTCCACTGTTGCTGCTAAATTAATGACAGAAGCTATTGGTGATAGATTCCATGCAATCTTAGTTGATAATGGTGTTCTTAGATTAAATGAAGCCGAGAATGTCAAAAAGACTCTTACTGAAGGTTTAAATATTAATTTGACTGTTATTGATGCTTCAGAAGAATTCTTGGGCAAATTAAAGGGTGTCACTGATCCAGAAAAGAAGAGAAAGATCATTGGTAACACTTTTATTCATATCTTTGAAAGAGCTGCTGCTGAAATCAAACCAAAACATGAAGGTGAAGAAATTGAATTTTTATTACAAGGTACTTTATACCCTGATGTTATTGAATCCATTTCTTTCAAAGGTCCTTCTCAAACTATCAAGACTCATCACAACGTTGGTGGGTTATTAGAAAACATGAAATTAAAATTAATTGAACCTTTAAGAGAACTTTTCAAAGATGAAGTTAGAAGTTTAGGTGAAATTTTAGGGATCCCTCATGATTTAGTTTGGAGACATCCTTTCCCAGGTCCAGGTATTGCTATTAGAATTCTTGGGGAAGTCACTAAAGAACAAGTTGAAATTGCTAGAAAAGCTGATCACATTTACATTGAGGAAATTAAGAAATATGGTCTTTATGAAAATATCTCTCAAGCTTTTGCTTGTTTATTACCTGTCAAGAGTGTAGGTGTTATGGGTGATCAAAGAGTCTATGAACAAGTCATTGCTTTAAGAGCCATTGAAACTATTGATTTCATGACTGCTGATTGGTATATTTTTGATGCCAAATTCTTAAAGCATGTTTCAAGTAGAATTGTCAATGAAGTAGATGGTGTTGCTAGAGTTGTTTATGATATTACTTCCAAACCACCAGCTACTGTTGAATGGGAATAAGCCTCTCCCTTTCTCTCGTTTTATTTTATTTGTTTTTTACTTTTTTAATCTATATTAGTATATTACTTTAAAATATATATTCTTTATAAAAATAAAAAGAAAATGCTTAAGACTAATCAGTTTTCTTTTGCTTTTTGTAAATCGATACAATATATTAATATATAATATAATCAACTAATAAAGTTAGAGCACTCTATTCATACGGTAACTACTGTAAAATGGATGCTTAATCGTAAACTTTTACCATTAGAAATGAATCTATGACTTACATATATGGAAATAAAAATGCTGGAAATGGTTATTAATATATGTGAAGATCATTAAAAGAAAAGAAGAGTGAGGGAAAGAAAAGAAAAAAAAAAGAAAAAAAGAAAAGTCATTAAAATGAGAATGAGTGCTATTTTGTTATTCTTTTATGCTATTATTATTATTATTATTATTATTATTATTATTATTATTATTATTAAATCAACGTATAGTCATAACTTTACGGATTTGTTTACCACCATTAGTCAAAATGCTATCATCACAATTAGCAGCATATTTAGGAGAATCAAATATTTTCCAAAATTTCAAATTTTCATCACCAGCAGCTGTAGCTAAAGTCATACCATCTGGACTTAATGCACTATACAAGACTCTTGAATCATGAGAATTTAAAATTTCACCAGTTTTTTGTAAAGTTGGGTATGAATAAACTGAGATACCATTATTTGGGAATCCACTAGAAGCAACAATTTCTTTGCCAACTTCTTGAGAATTCCCCCAGTTTAATGAGGTAATTTGACATCCAGTGTTAATTGAATTTACTCTTCCACCAGTGCTAGTATTCCAAAAATGAATGAATTTATCGCTAGATCCACCACCAGTGGCTAATAATGAAGAATGATAGTCACACCAACTAAGAGCTTTAACTGCAGCATTGTGAGCTGTCTTAGTGAACTGTGGTACAGATGAGCGTGCGTCCCAAATGTTGACAATATTATCGTTACCTCCAGAGGCAAGTTGATTACCATCACCACGCCATTGAATACCACAAACTTCAGCAGTATGACTATGTAAAGTAGAGACAATGTGATCGGCAATTCTAACATCATGATGAAACATTTGACCAGATTTAGAACCACTAGTGATTAAATGATTAGACCAAGTATGTGAGGCAACTCTTGTATCAGTGGCTTTAATGGTTCTTAATTTAGAAGCATCTTCGATATCCCACACTTCGATATTGCCATCATCTTGAGCAATAGATAAGTATGAGCCATCATTAGACCAAGATAAAGAAGTAACAATAGTGGTACATTCAGTTAGTAAATTGACAGAACCAATTGAAGCTTGCCATATGTAAACTGAATTTTCAAGAGCCACGGCTAAAAGATTTGTAGAAGACCAGCTCAACAAGTTTAAATAGTAATCATCTACTAAACCTGGAGCATCGAGAATTCTATCAGGAATGCTAGGAATTTTACGAGCTCTTGCAATAGCCACAGACGGTTTAATAGAACCTTGGCAATAGTTGGATATAACATTAGATATTTTATCATTGAATGTATCTTGAAAAGGAGTATGTAAATCTAAAGGAGTTTTTCTCTCAGGAGCTGGAGGCTGGAACTGTAATATTCTTTGATTTAAATTAACCCCACAAACCTCAGCGACAGAGTGTTGATACAACTTAGCTGATTGACATTCGATATGCTTTGAAGGAGAATCTGTTGGCATTGGAGTGATCTCTTCGTTTATTAATTTTCCAGAAGTAGTGTATCTAGCGGGAATGAATCTATCAGTAGTTGAGGCTCTTTTTAAAGTACGGCGAACAGGGGAACTAGGAGTGATACTGTCTGAATTATCAGTGTTTGAAAATGAAGTTGGATTTATAGTTAAGTCGAGTTTATTTTTGGTATTGGTGTTTTTTGATACGAAGGAAGTAGATGCATAAGAAAAGGAATTGCTGTGAGATCTAAAATCACATTCTGAACTAGCATGTCTTAAACGATGACGTGAACTTGAGCGAGAAGAACTAATATTAATAGTATCACTTTTTGTGCTTTTATGTTTCTTTGATTGGGTGCTATTGCTGGTATTATTATTATTATTATTATTATCGTTGCTGCTGTTCCAGTCAGCGGTGACAAAATTTAGTTTTGTAGGCGAATACATGGTAGGTTTTGATAAATATTTCTGAGAATTAGAAATATTTGGCGATTTGGTATTGAATATGAAACGTTTACTGGAACCATTTGTTTTATTATTTCTATTGTTGTTGATATTTTGTGAGTGTGTGTTATGAACAAATAATCTTTTATTAGGCGAAGGAATATGATAGCTAACATCACCAGCTGATGAATTCTTTTTCAAGTTATACTTAGTAGGGGAATCAAATATGGTGGACATTATGATTTTATTGTATGGTATATTATATATTATTGTTGGTAGTATGGCTATATAGATATTATATATATGTATATATATATATCTTTTATTGATTATATTGAGAAATATAAACGAATGTGGAGTGTCTTTGTATCAAAACTATGATATGATACTATATTATAGACAACAGATTGTATTATTAATATCTTTGTGACGATAAAATGAAGAAGATATTCAAAAAAAAAAAATTTTTGGATCACAAGGGAAAAAAAAAGGGAAATAAATGTGAATATATTACACCTGTACTCTAATAAAAAAAGATTTATTTTACTTTCTGATTTATCTTTTGTAATATGTGTAAGTTTCAAATAAGACAAAATCAAAATAATATCAATAAATGTAATTCATAGTTCAAATGCACAAATTGTCGATGAGCTTTGTTTATATATTTCCTAATACAGTAACTTGTTTACAAAAATCTGTTTTTGGCTTGTTTGTATTTTACTCTTTTAGGCAACACAACGCTTTTGTATCACGTGTACGACGTGATATATATATATCTATTATACCAATTCAATGGGAAGATATCATTTAATGCTGTTTAATGCTATTTAACGTTATCATTTATTGCAAGAATAACAGAAACATTTCTGTTTAGAGAGCTTTATTTTCTTTTCTTGTTTTGTTAGGTAACTTATCTTTGGTGAGTTCGTAAATGATGTATTCATTCAGGTTTTTGGCACATTTTTTTACTCCTATAATCCTTATATGGATTTACAAACGGTTATTATCTTTGTTTTATTATTATAACTGTTATTCAAAGCTTCGCTTTTTCTCTACAACAGTAACAACAATAATGTTCTACAGATTGATTGTGGACTTTATGGTTTAATACCAAATATCTTTAGTACTGCACAAATTGACCGACTATACTTCACTGTATCGTGGCTTTGTATAAAGATATTCGTTATTATATTACGGTTAGCAGTAATTTGATTACTTCTTTCAGTAGAGTATAACGAGCATATCTAGTGTCACAATATGTATAGGTGGGGGGTCTTAGTAAAGGGACCTAAAGAGGGAAAGAAAAAAAATTTTTTGGGAAAAATTCCTTGAGGACAACTGTAAGGTTTTTATTACGGTCACTAATTACTATTTGCTTCATATATATATCATCTTTTAGCCTAATAATGAAATGATTTAGAATTCTCCTATTAATTTGTATATTGTTACTGTTTCGAGCTAAATTTAGTTTGTTAATAAAAGTAAAAAAAGGAAAAAAAAGTTTAAAAAAGGAGGTTTAATCATTTCTTTGTCTCTACTAATTTGAAAATTTTCAAATCTTTTTTATTTTCTATTTTATCTGTCTCTCTCTTTCTCTTTCTCTTTCGATATTATTATTATTATTTTCTTTAATACATCTATAGAGCAACAGTACAAATATATATAATTTATAGTCACAGTATATTTGAAAAAAATGTTCTTCATTACAAAGATGAGAAGAGGAAGAGTTTATCTCTTTCTTTCGTTACTCTTGATTGGGATTTTCTTCATCACTTACAAACAACAGGAAATCGCTATAGATGAAACTGTTGCAAGTCAAAATAGTGTTAATGGTGGGGGCAAATATAATGGCCTCCATTTAGATGAACTGCAGCTCACTGAAGATGAAAAGGCTAAACTTCAAAGTAAACCTGATACGCCTAAATTTGGCGACATTGCAGAAGATATTAAAACTCTTACTACTTCTACTTCTATGCACACCGAAGTCCCAACAACACAAGAAACGACCTCTCCAGAAGGCAAGAAAGAAGCTCCAATTGGTACTTTTGGTCTCGTGTTTGGTGGTAGTAGAGATGATGGTGGTGAGACGTTCTACAAAAAGGGGGTCCCACCTGGAGTTGATCTTCCTCGTAAGTTCAATTATCCTGTTAGTAAAGCGGATCAAATAAAACTTCCAATAATCGATTATAAGAAAAAAGTTTATGGGAAAATCCAAACTACTCAATATGAAGAATATGGTGCTAAACAAGAGACCGACAAATTGAAAACCATTCGTGATACTTTTATGAAATGTTGGGTTTTCTACAAAGAAAATGCTATTGATTTTGATGAAGTTACTCCATTCGATGGTAGGGGTAAAAACCCTTTCCTTGGATGGTCTATCACTATGATTGATACTTTGGATACTTTACATCTTATGGGTCTCAAGGAAGAATTTGATTTTGCAGTTTCCAAAGTTGCTAAAATGCACTTCAATCAAACTCCAAGAACCTATATTCCGGTTTTCGAAACTGTCATTAGAGCATTAGGTGGATTGATCTCTGCTTATGATCTTTCTGGTGATCCAATTTTATTACAAAAATCTATCGAATGTGGTGATATGTTATCTGGAGTTTTTGATACTCCAAATGGTATGCCAATGTTGTTTTACAGATGGTCTGCTGAGGATAATAAAAAGGCCAAATACGCTGGTAGTGTTGCATCTGTGGCCGAATTTGGTACTCTTTCTTTAGAATTTACTAGATTAGCTGAAATTACTGGTAATGACACTTATTTCCATTATGTTCAAAGAATCACTGATGAAGCCGAAAAATTCTTGAAACAAGTTAAAACTGATCATCCTGAATATCTTATGAATGATATGTTGCCTACTTTTATGGATATCTCTGGCTGTGATATTCTTAAAAGTATGGATCAAGTCACTGAAGCTGATAAGCAATCATCTGAATTTGTTACTGCCTATGATAATGGTAACGAAGTTATTTGCCGTAAAACTGGCTTGAAATTCGTTAGCAAAATTGAATATACTTTAGGTGGTATGGCTGATTCTTATTACGAATATTTAATTAAACAATATCATTTATTAAACGGCTCTTTAAAACAATATCTTAACCTTTTTGATGCTTCAATCAAGAAAATGAAGAAATACATGTTCTTCAAGGCTAAATTACCTTCAATCTTATTATTAGAATCAAACACTATTCCTCATTTGAAAACTGATCCCGATGATGTTGTTTTCTTATCAGATGTTCATGTTGATGGGAAAATTGATGATCCAAGATATTTCGTTAAAACTTGGGCTACTCATTTAAGTTGTTTCTCGGGTGGTATGTTTGGTTTAGCCTCAAAAATTGGTAATCCAGAAGATTCCGTTGAAAACTTAAAAGTCGCTAAACGTTTAACTAATGGTTGTTATAAACTTTATGCTTTGAATGAAATTATGCCTGAGCAAGTTGCCCTTGAAAGTTGTCCAGAAGGTACTAATGAAGATGATCCAGAATGTCAATTCGATGTTAGAGAAAGAATCAGAGCAATTCGTAAATTAGTTGATTCTAAACTGGATATTCCAAAAGCTGATAACAATAATTACGAAACTGATGCTGATTTATTAAGAGGCCTTAAAAAAGTTAACCGTAAAGACTGGGGGAGAACTGCTCCAGGTACTCCTGAACCTCAAGAAGAGTTATATGCAGATATGTCTGAATACACTAAATCTATGCTCCTTAATGTTAACAAGTTGAACTTTGATACTTTAGGGTTAAGTCCAGATTTTGATCCCGCTAAAACCAAGAAATTCCCACCAAAGGATAAACCAACATTCCACAATTATTTTACTCCAAGAAATAGCAAGCTTCATGCTGATCCATTATTGGAAACTGAACAAGGAAATGTTGTTTGGCCAGTCGAGGGTAGACATAATGTGCCATTGTGGTCTTACAGCATTGATGGCAGATTCTTACTTAGACCAGAATTAATCGAATCTATTTTCTATATGCACAGAATCACTGGTGATTTAGAATGGAGAGAAAAAGGTTGGAGAATGTTTCAAAGTACTCTTAAGCATGCCCAATTGCCAAATGGTATCTTCAGTGCTTTAAACGATGTGGGCCATTTATTCAAAGATAATGGTAACAAATACGTTTTTAACTTTCAAAATTCTATGGAAAGTTTCTGGTTCGCTGAAACTTTGAAATATTATTATTTATTATACTCTGATGAAGATGTTTGGAGTTTAGATGACTATGTTTTCAACACTGAAGCCCATCCTTTCAAGAGAGCTAACAAATAAGTAATGCTTATTCTTATACATCTTCATATTTTTTTATTCCTTTTAATGCTTCTTCTGATATTCTCTTATATTTTTATTTTAGTATTATTATTACCCTTTCTTTCTTTATGTTATAATAAATGTCATATTATTATAGCTGGTACTTTATATTTATATAGTTATATACATCAAATTTCTCCGGCTTCTTGTTTTATATTCATATATAGTTGAATCTGTAGGAATACTGAACTCTCTAACAAAGAGTTAATGCTAGGAGTTTTTTGTTTTTGCGATGGTTATGTGTCCCCTTCACATGATATGAACACCTACGAAAAATATTTGATTTTTTTTTTTTTTTATTTTAAAAATACAAAAAATAAAAAATTAACTTACTACAGAGATTATAGACAACTTAGGAATAAGTAAGTAATCAAATAAATAAATTAGATTGACAAAATAATAAGCATGACTAGTTTAGGATCCGAAGTTAACAGCACTTGTCTCGATCTTCTTCTTCTTGAGATGGTACCACTAGCCATTAGAGTTACTCAAGATTTGGAAAATGAAAACGTGATCACTAGAGACGAGTCATTTGAAAAGGGTGATTCCATAAGTAAAATGTCTATTAAAGATTCCGAAGAAGATAAGCCAAAAAGAGATATTGATCTTATAGAGGATGCTAGTGTTAGTGAAAACATGGATGTTCTTTTCAGAATAGAAATTTATGGATACAATATTGGTCTTAGAATAGCCGAACTTTTAAATTATGGTCTCCATTGTGGAGCTGACGGTGAAGACATTGCCAATGTTGGAAGACAAGGGTTGAAACTCAATCAAGATATTTTAAATATCATGAAATTTATTTGTAGAGATATATGGAAGGCATTATACGGCAAACAGATGGATAACTTAAGAACTAATCATAGAGGAACTTTTGTATTAATTGATAATAATTTCAAAGGTGTCGCAAACATGAGCAATAACAAGGGGGCTCAAAATATGATAGAGAAGGCCAAAAGATCTCTTTGGTTCCCATGTGGTGTAATAAGAGGTATATTAGCAAGTTTAGGTGTTGATTCTTCTGTACATGCTGAAGTAACAAAACTTCCTTTAGTTTCATTTAATATCCATACAGTTACTTAAAGATGAATGAATCTATTTATTGTTCATCATTGATTTCATTTTTAATTCTTGTTTCATCATTTTATTATTTTTATTTTCTGAATATACGTCATGCATTAACTTTTTTTCGATAATTATTTTTTTAGTATTTTGTATTATATTTGTCACAACTTGTACGTGATTTTACAAAAGTAATTAATATAATTACATCAAAAGTCAATAATGAATGCATATGTGAATATTTATTATTAAAACTAAATAAAAGCAAATGAAATATGCAAAAGTAGAAAAAAACATTTTGTACAAGTTTCCTATTTATTCAAATCGATGTTATTATTATTGTTGTTGGATATTTGATTTTAGATGCTGTAATCTCATTTCTGTGAGTTTAATATATTCGCTAAGTTCTTGCTTAGAATATTTCTTTGATAAGCCAATTAATTCACGATCTTTGATTAAATCTCGAAGGTACAGTTTTTGCTTTTCACTTAATGTTTTCTCGTAATATTTATCCCTCCAAGTATCACCGAATTCATTTGGTAACATTAAATTATTATTAATAATTTTATTGTTACTATTAATATTATTGCTATTATTTTGTTCATCAGGGTTGGCCCTTGAATCTATCCAATCCCAAATTCCAAGTTGTAATTCATTTCTTAAGTTAGAATTACCTTTTAATTTCTGAACTGGTGGTATAACCGTGTATCTATAATCGTCTTGACTATAGTCCGTCAAGTAATCGATATCAGCATAAGGATCGCTGTTACCAAATAATCCAATTATTCTAGGAAGAATGAAAAATATAAACATTAATGTAAGCACGACAGTACCTTTCTTATCACCAACAATCAGTGGCATTGGAATCATATCAACAATTGGACTTGCTGCCTGGCTGAACATATCAATAAATTTACCAATAAGGCCATTTCCGAATATACCTTCGTCTTCGATTGATACATTGTTATTGTTATCATTGTCTCTATTACCGATGTTATTATTACTGTCGCTGGCTGATCTTCTTGATTTTTTGTTTCTTTTGACTTTAGTAGAATGTTTATTCCTTTTTGATTTAGCACCACCACTTCCAGATTTCTTAGTTGCTGCTAACCCTATTGCAATTTCTCCATTGACTTCTTTGACTAATGCTCCAATAGCCTCTTTTTGGCCGCTGATAGTACCAGATTCGATAGCACCTTTAAGCCAACTCTTAGCAGACCATTCAATGTATGTGATTATATCAGCACTGGTTTTATTATCATCAGCCCACGTCATATAAAATCTTGTGTAAACTAAAAATGAATTACCAGAGGGGACATCAGGAGAATGTGTCACTTGCAATACTTGAACTAACCCTTCATTCTCAATATCTATCTTTTCAATAATTTCTGTAACATTACATCTAGTTTGTTTAGGTCCCACAGGCGCACTCAATGGTTTAATATAAGAATATTTTCTTTCTTTCAATCCAGTTTCTGGATTCTTAGTGTAACTAGGAATTTCTGAAATATCAAAATTTTTCGATTTAGCAAGAGTTTTTTTCATAAATTCAACACTCGATTCTCCAAAAATCAACAGGAATACTGTCCCAAGCGGAGCATTAAAAACAGCCGTCTGGATTTTAGTTTCACCACTTTTTTGAACCCATGGTGATTTGGTAGGTGCATGAGATATTGGTCCTAATACTGGTAAACTGCCTAAAGGAGTTGAGCCAATTTCTGCGGAATCACCACCACGATCACCTTCAATATTACCTATTGCCTCTCCTGCTGCACTGGCATTACCATCGGCTGAAATAGAATTTCTAGGAACTTTACTAGCGCCGCCGCTAATTCTTTTATCTGATTCACCATTCAAACCTTGTGCTGTTGATTGGCTACTATTATTTTTATTATTATTATCACTGCTATGTTTAGTGCTAGCCTCATCATTAGAAGACAAATCATCTGATTCAGTAGTCATATCATCAAGTTCACTTATATCACTATCAGAAATAAACGAGCCTGAATCATAATCACTATAGCTGCTATCATTATCATCTTCATCACCAGTTGAACGACTATCTTCATCAACATCATCGTCTGTTGAGGCACGATTATTATAGTCTCTACCATCAGTAGAAGTATTACCTTCTTGAACACTAACAGCATGGTTCCACAATCTTTTAATGAATGAAAATGTAGAGTCTCTTGAAATAAAACTTGTGAATAAATAACGGTTGTGCAAAGTTTGAATTGAAAGAGCATTAGGAATGACTTTAACTGTAGATCTCTTTTGGATTTGAACAATTTCATTTAAGGGTATAGAAAGATTAGTAACCCAACCAAGAATATTAGAATTGAAAGAGATATAATTTTGTGAAACATAAAGTTTACCTTGGATTAATATTTCTTTAGAAAGAGCACAAACATAATCAACAAGTAATTTTTCGCTAGATGGTAAATCTTTGAATAATGCATGAAATTCTTTCTGTTTACGTTCGGATGCAAATGGGATATCTAAAATACTATTAGTGACAACAGCTGGATTCAATGCAGCAGCACCATCAGCAGTGGCGCTGATAGTAGCTGCTGAGTTCGAGAGGTCGTCAATACTAGTTTCTGAGGTATCTAAATTACTATGAGAAACGGATTCGGCGTTAGATAAAGATCTTAACCGCCCAGTAGGTAATTTAAAATTAGCAAGTTTTGATTTATTACCAGCTATATTCACTGAATGAGAGCGATTAACATCGCTTGAAAATATATTTCTGTTTTTATCTAATGAAGCTTCAAAGATATTTGATTCGCCAGTACTTCTTCGGAATTTATCTGGAGAAAGGCTTCTACATTTGAATTTATCATCGTACGGTTTTTGGAAAATAGTTTCACCATGAGTCATTCCGGATGGTATAAAATCGATTTTTGAAGGCCCCTGCTTATTATTATTATTATTATTATTAGTTGTATTCACGGGAACTGTTTGAATTTTATTAAAGGATCCAGATTCACGTTTATTATAATTATCTTGAAAACCAAAAAGATGAGAGTCGGTGCCCACTGGAGAAGACGAGTCGATAGGGGCTCGAGGATGAGTACTGTTAAATGCAATGGTATTGATTGCACTAGAAGTAGTATCGATTGGACTACCATCTAAGGGTGAATCAAATGAATTTTTCCTCCCCATTTGAGCAGCTTTCCTGGCGATTGGAGTGAATGAAATATTAAGCGCTGGCGAAGTGACTTGAGGAGTCACAGTAGAATTATTGGCAATAGCAGTATTGACTTTAGGCGTAGTTGGTGCGTTATTATAACTATGATGACGACGTCCCTTTATATTATCCGATGTTTGTCGATTAATACTTTTGGAAAAGTCGTCAGTTGGTCTAAGATTATAACTGTGACTGTGTTGGTGGTGACTGTTATTAATATCGGAATTGATGGTATTGTTGTTGTTATTTGTTTCCGAAGAATCTGGAAGAATGCCGAAATCACTTAAAGACAAATTACCTTTACCGAGAGTAGCAATCGGGCTTGCTTTAACATTATTGAATTTAATATTTTGCGTAGCACTAGGAAGAGCAGCTATAGAAGAGCTCTGTTGCGAAATATCTGCCGTTGAAGATCTTGAGATATTATCAGATATATTTTTCAAATTTTGCTGCTGCTGCTGCTGCTGTTTGTGATTGTCGGATGCGGATGCAATAGAGGAAAGCTGATTTCCTACATTTTGTGCGACGCTTAAAAAACTAGATAGTAATCCACCTCCGCCGCTATTACTTTCTTGAGTTTTATTAGCACTCTTTGCAGCACTGTTAGTTCGATTCAACTCCTCGTCATCGGCATTGTTCTCATCATCCGACTCATTTACACCCGCACTATAATTGCTTGCATTGGTTGATGTATGCGATATTGGCCGTTGTTCGTTAGTGTTACTAGTAGGGCTTGAATTTAATTTTAAAGATGAATGGAATGACTCTGTTTTAGAAATATTGTTATTATTCTTGTTGTTGTGGGCTGGTTTGTCTCTACTGCTTCTTATTGATTGTAAATGTGACTTCATTTTTTGTTCTATCTTTGATTTATCTTTTTCTACTTCATCATGGTCGTCCCTTAATAAAGCGCCATTGAAGTAAAAAAGAGGATATAATTCAAAGAATAAAAGAAAGAAAAGATTAATTTGAAATAAATTAAATTTCTATATTAGATAGTTAGGAAAACACTACTCTTTCCAAAACTCTTTCCAAACATATATATATGTTTGCGATGCTCAAAATCTTTTTCTTTTTTATTGCTTAACAAAAAACGGAAAAAAAAAGTAAAACAGCTGAAATTTAATGATGCATGTATCACATGAGTGATACGTTCATGGCTTGCTGGGCTTGCTGGCTTGCTGGCAACTATTATTACTACTACTGCCGAATGTAATCACAACAATACTGAATAATTTGGTATATCGCACATATACGGTACTCCAATGGCATATATCTATCCAGATATCTATCTAGCCATGTTGGGGTTTCTCTCTTTCTTGTATTGTATTGGAGAAAAAAAAAATTCATCTCGACACCATACCCGGTCAGTGCTCCGTAACCAGCACTTTTTATTATGATTTTTCCTATTTTTTCTGAACACTGGCCAAAAAGAAGAAAAAAAATAGAATAAAAAATTTAAGAAATTGAAAAATTGAATATATAAATCAATAAGCACAAGTTGGTGAGAGGCTCAATATCAAAGTAATATTTATTATCAGGATAATGAAATATTAATCAATTTAAAGGAAACAATATATTATTATTTCTTATTGG
This sequence comes from Saccharomycopsis selenospora, assembly GCA_030583325.1. Classification (NCBI taxonomy): domain Eukaryota; kingdom Fungi; phylum Ascomycota; class Saccharomycetes; order Ascoideales; family Saccharomycopsidaceae; genus Saccharomycopsis; species Saccharomycopsis selenospora. The sequence continues at coordinate 188,383 of JAJMHY010000019.1, forward strand.
TTTCATTGATATATTTTTTATTTATTTAATAAATAAACTTAAGTTAGTTAGTCGTTTTATTTTATTCTTTTTTTTGAATAGTATCGCAGTTTATTGAGAAATGAGTTCCTTAAGTGATGATGAAAAACATGATAATCATTTTGATGAAGATGAAGAAGACGTGAAGCCCGCAAGAACAAAGCGGGTTCAAGAGGAACAAGGTGATGAGGATGAAGATGAAGATGAAATAGAAGAAAGGGATTACGACGATGACAACGATGACGAAGATGACGATTTAAGAACACATAAGAAGGCACGTACTAATAAATTCATTGATGATATTGCCGAAGTCAGCGATGATGAGGACGATGAAGACGATGACGAGGACGCTATCAATTTAAGAGAAGAGTTTCTTGCTGATCATGAAGATGACCGTAGTGCTGATGCTTTAGGTGATAAACTGCATGACAGTAGATTGCACAGAAAATTTGACCGTGCTCGTGAAAAGGAGAAGAACGAAGATATGGAAGCAATCGCTAGAGACTATAAAGAGAGATATGGTAAGTCGTCTCAAAAATACAGGGGCGACCACGTCGTTGTTTCTCAGAAATTATTAATGCCCTCTGTTAATGATCCTAATATTTGGGGGATCAGATGTGTTCCTGGTAAAGAACGTGAATTAATTAGACAAATTGTTAAAAAACAGAAAAGTATGGCTATGACTAAACAACCCTTAGAAATCTTCTCTGCTTTCCAAAGAGACAATTTCAGTGGTTATATTTATATTGAAGCTAGAAAGATCGATGCCGTCACTCAGGCTCTTAAAGGTTTAGTGAATATCATGATTGCTAGAGAAAAACTTTTAGTGCCTGTTGCTGAATATCCTGACTTATTAAGACCTACTAGGTCTACTGATATTGAAATATTGCCAGGTAATTATATTAGAATTAAAAGTGGTCTTTATAAAAATGATTTGGCTAAAGTTGAAGATATCAGTGAAAATGGTTTGGAAGTTTTGTGTAAAGTGGTACCCCGTTTACACTATGGTCGAAATGATGAGTATGATGAAAATGGTAAAAGAAAGAGAACTACTAGCAAAGTTAGACCTCAACCTAAACTCTTTAGTGAAATGGATGCTAAAAATTTTGATCTTAAAAATCCAGTAATTCAAGAAGGTCCTAATTCTTTCAAATATAAAAACGAGCGTTATAAAGATGGGTTTTTATATAAAGATTATAAAATTCAATATTTGCGTACCACTGATATTAATCCTACTTTGGATGAATTGACTAAATTCCATACCAATGAAGAAGGTATAGATATGACTGGTATTGCTCAAACGTTAAAACAAACACAGCAAACCTCAACTGCTTTCCAACCTGGTGATAGAATTGAGGTTATTAAAGGTGAACAGCGTGGAGTTAAAGGGTTTGTTTCTTCTGCTGAAAAGGCTGATGTTACCAGTGTCCAAATTGATTCCAATGATCCTGAACTTAAAAACACAATTATTGAAATTCCAAGTTCCAACATTCGTAAAATTTTCGCAACTGGTGATCATGTTCGTGTTATTCATGGTAAACATACTGATGAAACTGGTCTTGTTCTTGATGTTGTTGATCATCAAGTTACAATTGTATCTGATGACTCTCAGAAAGATATTACAGTTTTCTCTAATTACTTGATTAAATCAACTGATAGTACTGGTACTAATAAAGTTGGCCAATATGAATTGCATGATCTTGTTCAATTAAATTCTCAAAACTTTGGGGTTATCACTAAGGCTGATCGTGATTACTTAACTATATTGTGCCAAGATGGTCAGACTGTTAAAATTGCTCCAACTTCGGTTTCACATAAAATCAATTTAATGAAGGATCAAGCGGTTACTACTGATGTTAATGGATTAGAAGTTAAAATTGGTGACACTGTTAAGGAAAGAACTGGTGAACGTAGAAAAGGTACTATTTTACACATTTACAAATCTACTTTATTTGTTAAATCAAAAACAATTATTGAAAATAAAGGTATCTTTGTGACAAGTTCAAGTAATGTTACTACTCTTTCTACAAAGGGTACTTTAGCCTCGGTTTTTAAAGCTCCTGCTCCTGATTTAAATAAAATGAATCCTAAATTCCAAATATCAAGAAATGTATCGGCTGCTAATTCAAGAGCCTATGCTAGAGATCAAACTATAAACAAAAGAGTAACTATAAACTCTGGTCCATACAAGACTTTACAAGGTATTGTGAAAGATGCTAATGGTGAAATTGCCAGAGTGGAATTACATACAAAGAATAAAACTTTATCTATCGATAAGAAGAAATTAAGTTTCCTTATGTCTGATGGTACTGTTTTACCATACGAAGAATTCCAATTAAAGAGTCTGATGAGAGGTGGTCTGTCTATTCCAAGATCCTCAAATGGAGGTGGCTCGGGAACCTCTTACGGTGGTAGTAGCTATAATAACAATAATAATAATGGTGGTAGAAGTAGTTGGAGTAGTAGAGGTAGAGCTGACGGTTCTTGGTCTGGAGGAGGAACTGCTTATACCTCAAATGGTGGCCGTACTGCTTATGGTGGTGGTACCGCTTATGGTGGCCGTACTCCAGGTTTCACCTCTGGTGGTAAAACTCCAGCATGGTCATCAGCTAGAGCTGATGGTAATGCAAGTGCTTGGGGTAACTCTGGCGGTAATGGAAATAAAAGCTCTTATGGAGGTGGAAGTTCCTGGGGTAATTCTGGTAATAAAACATCTTATGGAGGTGGAAGTTCTTGGGGTAATTCAGGTAATAGAACTTCTTATGGTGGTGGTAATGGAGGCGAAACTTCTTATGGTGGTGGTACTGCTTACGGAGGTGGTACTTCATATGGCGGAGCTTCTGCTTGGAATCCAAATTCACATTCAAGTAATGATGACTACTCTGGGTATGATAATTCTGTGAATAGTGCTCCAACTCCTTGGAATGCTGCTCCAACTCCTGGTGCTCCAACTCCTGGTGGTGCTGATAACTGGACTGCAGAAACTCCTGCTTCTTATGATAGATCTGCTCCAACTCCGGGTGGTTACAATAATTATGATGATGGATATGATAACTATGATAATTAATCATTTAATTGTTGTACAAGATTTTCCAAAAATAATATTAATAATACAAAAAAATCTTTTTTTTTCTCTTTCTAATAAATCTACTACACCTATACTAAATATGTTTTATGTACTTTTAATTGCAATACAAAAAAAAAACTTAAAAAAGCTTGTATTTTTGTTTCTTCTCATATAAATCATCTATATTACTTTATTGGGATACATATTTTCATTATATATATTTGTTTTTAATTGGACTCATATTTCTTAATGTCATTTCTAAATTTCATTAAAACTTCGACATTCTTCTTTATACGACCACCTTGTTCACCTTGAACTAATTCCCATTTAGATTTCAAATGACGTTCTTTATTAACGATTTCTAATCTTAAAGTTTTCTTAATTTTGTCTTTGAAATCTGACATTATATTATACCACAGACGAGAAATATTATTAAAGCAGAACACTAATGAAAACACCGATAATGCTACCATATTACTGGTTTCAAACCCATAGAAATAGTATCCACCAAAAGCGACCAACATAACCGGAAGTTGTATACCAGCGAGATTCTGCGTTAATAAATTAACTGTTTCATTTTGAATTGTAATTATCTCTGGATTAAGAGTTTCTACTAAGAAAGTATTCGAGGATGGGGCAATAGTATGATTTAAGTTATTAATGGTTTTATCAACTTCTGCTTCACTTTTGTTGGTTGTAGTTAATAAGTTATTGTAAGAATCAATTTTCCCCTCGATGTAATTAAATGAGTCCAAAAAGTTGCCAACAATCTGTTGTGAATCATTGTGTAAATTTTGTTGTTTTTTGTTAGAAGATGATAATAATAATGAGTTGTTAATCATTTCATCTAAGTAAAACTCGACATCATCATTTATTAATATTATTTTCCACCAAGACAATTTACTCTTTTCATATTGTTGCAAATTATCATTGAATTCATTTTGTAAGAAATGGTTAGCATTTTTGGACCATTCTCTAACTTCATTGTTAATAACGTTACCAAATTCAATTAATTTTTCACTCATTAAATTATTATTCTCTGTGATTTTCCCATTAAAATATTTCACCGTTATTACTTTATTAATGATTTTCAATAATTCTATAATGTTTTGATTGCCTCTTGTGGTCATGCTTAAAGTGTAAGATAATTTCAATAAGTTAGATTTGTTTAAAGTGTTTAAGAAATTGGTAGTTTCACCATAATCTTTCATTAATAATTCATTGGCTTCTTGTGCTAATTTTGAATTCACATGCACTATGGTCTCATTATTAACCATCACAGTTTCCCCTGTTCTAGTGACTTTATTTTTTTTTTCCTCAATACTAATTATAGGAGTTGTTTGATCAACTACAACAATATATGGGAAAATTTCATTAGTAGGTAATTGTAATTCATTGGTGGTACAATAGACATACATGTGGCAACCATCATCAACATTTAATTTTTCTAGTTCTTCATCATATCCGTAAAATTCGTGAAATTCATCCTCTTGGCTAGTATATTTAGTCACATTGTAATTCCGGATACTGTCATTGCTAGTACTATCATTAGCAAATTCCAAAAATTGTAAATTATTTAATTCTTTCTCTACATCAATATCTTCGCCGTTATTGTATAAATGGTAAAGGTTATTGAAATTATTACTTTTAGCAGTTTTGCTCAATATCGGGCTTTCCACCTCCCATAAAGTTAAATCACGATTACCATCAAGATTTTCCACTTTATTGAATTTTGCATTTTTCAATTCTTGCAGCTCTTGTTCAATGGCCACTTCTAAAGCTTCTTCCACTTCACCACTCGAAAACAGCTGAGGATGCAATACACCATTTTTATCCATTTCACCCTCCTGTTGCTTTTTACTACGAAGAACTGCCATAGTTCTAGCCAATTGTCTTTTATAATACAATTCATCGTAATATATTATTAAATTATTAAGAGTCTTTTGACGGTTTTTGAAGTCCTGATACCATCGTTGATCACTACTCATTGGATCAGCCAATAGCGCATTCAATAAGAAACTCTTCCCTTCATTGCCAATATGTTTGAACCCTATTCTAATTGGGTCCCTTTTACCTGATTTTTGCTGGTTTTTCAAATTGAGTAGTGATAAATTCACTTTACCTCTTAATTGTGTGTCTAATTTCAGTGATGTAGTGAAAAAATGTTGATTTATATCTTTTAAATCTTGGATTAATTCATTTTCGATGCTCTTGCTATCTGTGGTGGTGGTAACTGTTGTTGCTGTAGATAAAAAACGATAATTATTCCTTTGAAATTGTTGTCGTACTACAATTGAGTGTCTAGTAATTGCCTTCAACATAATCTAATTTGTCAGCCTCTGTCTTTGTAGAATATTTTGTTTTTTCATTTTATTCTTTAATTGTTATAAATGGAATATTTCTATAAGTGATCAATAAAATATTATTTTAATATTGTTTTTCACCAACTGTTTTCTCTCTCTTTACACTTATTTTCATAGGAAAAAATCGCATGTTAATTGATTGGAGAGACGTATAATGGCGCGGGTATCTCATGATATATACGTTCATTTCTTGATAATAAGAATAATTTCAAGTAAATCTACAGTAGACACTATTAGAAGAGAAAGAAAACATAGATAAATAGATTTAAAGAATAGTATGATATGTATATAATAATGGAAAAAAGATAATAAAAAAAAAAGTTAAAATACATTGGAAGAGAATTGGTTAAAATAAAATGAACTAATATGACAAAATAATGAAGAGAGATGCAGCAGTGTAGATAAAAAAAAATAATAAATAAAAGTGATTAATTAATGCTTAATGTTGATGGGATGAAGTAAAAAAGGAGAATTGGATGGAGTTGTTGCTTGCGAATGTATAATTATAAATGTGTTTGATGGTTTCTTCTGGAAAGGAAATACAATTAATGCCGAAACATTAAGATCTCACTAACAATAGAAGATCAACAATTGATTAAATTAACAACTTGTAAATATACTGCAGAACATTGGTCACCAATATTTTCGTCATATAAGTTATAGAAAGTACCTGATAAGCATTGGTAGAAGACAGTAGTGTTACCAATAGCTAAGAGACCATTAGAGGTAATACCCCAGCCAGCAGCGTAAATGGCACCTGATTGTGGAGTAGGACCATCAAACTGGAATTGTCTATTAGCAACAATAGAACCGATTCTATCAGAAGAGTCGATTAAAATAGAATTATTCAAATAAAGAGTTAAAGTACCATTTTGAGAACAACTAGTTGGGAACTCGCTGTAATCGTCACTGTCTTCGTCGTCGTCGTCGTCATCTGCCGATGTGGTTTCGGCGTAGTATGAAGTGGTTAAAGTGGTGCTGCTATTCTGATTATTGTTGTAAGTAGAAGTTATAGTTACAGTTTCGTCCTCATCGTCGTCACCATCGTCAGTGGAGACTGGACCATCACTTTCAACGATATAAGTAGTTCCATCAACAACAGTAGTATAAATGTGACCAGTATAACTAGCTGAAGATGATGTAACGGAGACATACGAAGAAGTGGTAGAATCATCAGATAAAGTGAAAGTAGTGTAATCCCAAGAACAATCACAGCTTGAAGTAGAGGTGGACGTGGAAGTACCAGTTTTAGTAGAAGTAGAAGTAGAACTTGTTGTGACAGTTGGAGCATAAGTATCAGCTTCTTGTATAGTAGTTAAATAAGTTTCAGTAGTAGCTTGAATTTGACCATCATTAATTTGACTGATTGGCACAACAACAGTCGACACTCTATCTCTTTTCTTTAAATTATTAGAAGATGACGAAGTAGAAGTGACAGTAGTAGCATCACTTATTGGCACCACAGCAATACCAAAGGAACCAGTGAAGTCAGTGGTTAATCCAGATAATGTAGTGGTTGGAGTTAAGGTAGTCCAAGATGAGCCTGAACTGGCAATGTAAGCTGAAAGTACAGTTTGGGCTGAAAGCACCAGCACAGCAAGAACTTGTTTGAAAAGCATTATGAAAATTGCTATTGATGAATATAGAATAAATTGGCTTGATGATAATAAAATTAAAAGAATTAAAAGGAAAAAGTACTGGTATCACGGATTAGAGTTGTAATTTTTCTTTTTGTTTCTTATAGTTATATATATACCTATATGGTTATAATGTTTTCAGTATGAAACAAAACAAAAGAAAGAAAGAAATAAAATGAATAATAAAAATTTAGAGAAAAGAAAGACGATGACGAGAAATCAGTTCGTTTATATATAATTTTCTTTCAAAAGTTAAAAGGGAAAGAAGGAAAGAAAATTTTTCTGGATTATACTAGTGAAGTAAATACACCAATTCAAATTAATAATCAATTAAATTAACTTTTTTTTTTGAGTGAGTGTGAGATAGAACACTTACAAAAACGAATCATTCAAATACAGAAATTGTTAGAAATGGAATCAAATAGAACAAATGTTTCACATAAAATGCAGAGTAGAAAAGATTTAACCATCCACCGTCATTCCATGTATTAAATAAAACCTTCCGGTTGGACTATCGATATATTAGCCTATAATTAATTAAATTAATGGTAATATTATATTAAATATTAAAAAAATATATATATGAGGGAGAAAAACTTTAATGCATGTTGGTCTCGTCTAATTTTTCCGATCCAGCATTTTGATCCAATATTAAAAAGATTTACATTTTTTGTAGGTAAACCTGTCATTGTGATACAATCAATCGTCATGATTAATAGAAAATCTAAAAAAAAGCTGGCTGAGCCATTTTTATTTACGAAAAATGGCTAATGTCAAGTAATAATAATATGATCTTTCAATGTGACATCCTTTTTATTTTATTATTTCTTTACGTAGTTGTAGAAATGCCAGATGAGGATTAAAAGGTGGTAATGAAAGGAAACGAACAATATTAATTAATTGTAATATAATAAGCAATAAAAAAGAATAAGTAATTAATTATCCAAAGTCAATTTCAAAGAGCATTTCCAAACGAATCTTCTACCTCAAAATTGGCCCATATAGAAAAAAAAATGGGACTTTTGGCCCGTTTAATTTTATTCCGATTTTAGTTCCAGCCATACCATTTTTTTTTTCATCACCAGCAATAAAGAAAATTCTTTTATAGTTACATGTTCATAATATTATCTTATTACTGTGAGTTGGTATATCATTTGTAATATATATTAGAAAAATAAATAAATCAATAAATCAAATTCTTTTTAAGGAAAAGGAGTCAAAAATACAAAATTGCATAAAACATTAGATAAAATGAAGAAGAAAAAAAATATAATATAATATAATGCAATTTGAATTAAAACCGAAAACAGTTTTAAATGAGGATTGCAATAGATGCAATGAAGAAAAATAATACGTAACAAATACTGTAGATGGATCCAACTGATAATCTTTCGCCATGAGATTTACTACTATTTCCAGAACTACTTCCAGAACTACTTCCAGAACTTGAAGTCGATGAAGCATCACCAGTAGTAGAATAGTAATCTTCAGAGGAAAGAGTTTCATAACCACCAGCATATGTAGAACTGTATAATGGAGCTTTTTGAGCACCAGGAAGCGTACTAGCAGTGACGACCTGGATATCATAGTCACCGACGTTATAATTAACTGGAGCAATACCAATTTCGTAATTATCTAAATCGTAAACAACGTACCATTTAGCAAGTAAGATACTACCAGGAACTGCAAGATAGTTCAGAGATGGGATAGCATTAAAGTAACAATATTGATCCTCATTAGCAAGATCTTCTTCAGTACATGTATCCTCTTCGTCACATTCAACATCAATATTAACCGCAAAATCAGATAATGGATAAATGAAAGATTGGCCATTTAAAGTGAATGTAATGTTGTAACTATCAAGAGCATCACATTTAGAAACATATTTTTCAATTTCATCTGCATAAAAGACATCACCAATGGTAGCATTATAATTAATTAAAACAGACTCAGGTAATCTCATAACAGGGGTAGCAGTGTCAAAGAAAAATGGAAGTTTTGATTCAGTAATTGTAGTGTTTTTCTGTTTGTCACTGTTGTCAGTTAAAATGATAGAGTCAAGAGTAACCACGTAATTGTCTGGAGTACCACCATTATGGGAAGGGTCAATCATTGGAACAGTAGTAAGTTTACCATGATATTTATCATGATCAATAGCCCCAAAGAGTAAACCACCTTCAGTGTCACTATCGTCTTCATCTTCATCTCTCATATAAATTGAAAATAATCTTCTATTGATCTGTTTGGTTTCGACTAACCTATTAAGGAAAGTACTCTCTGAGACCCCATCAACAGAACGGTAACCAAGACCAAAAATTGGAACAGAAATATTGTATAAAACACCGATAGTGACATTAAGAAGAACAGAGTATTGAGCAAGGGTGATATTAAGCTCCCTAAAATGAGAAAGCACAAAAGTATTATCATTATAAATGAATAAATTCAGGAATGGGTTTTCAATTCCAATATCGTCGTCGTCAGAAGCTTCTTGATCTTCGCCTTGAATCAACCAATCTTGATCCCAAAGACCGTATTTGCCACAATCAATAACAGGCTTGCTACAATTAAAGCAAATATCATAAGAAAAACTAGTTGAATCAGCAGTAGCCTTAGTGGATGCGGTAGAATTGTCGCCACTGAGATTACTAAGTTCTTCTTCTTGATCAGATATATTATTGGCGGCGTAATTAGCTGATGTAGTAAAATTTAAATTAAGTAAACTTTCAAGCTCCTCCACAGCATCACGATAATCATCTTCATTGTCAGAATCGTTGAAGTAAGTACACCAAGGGTTAATACCGGCACCAAATAAAATAAGACGGGTAGAACCTGTGGCTAAGACCGCACTGAACTGGTTATCGTCGTCGTCGTCATCATCGTCATCGTCAAGTTCATGAACTGTGAAATTAACAAAATTGTAGAAATTATAATACTTATGGACTTGATAGACAAGTTCAACCGCCAGATCATCGTTGTCTCTTTTACGAAGTGCTCTATTTAGTTGTGAAGGGGCGTGAGGTTCTTCGACATATCTTTTACTCAATGGATAATGTACATATCCATTGCCCCTTTTCTCTATGGATCTAGCAGAAATAATGCTTAGATAAGCAGATAAAAGTATAAGGCTAAATAACATTTTGCTTCCAGTTCTATTATCAACGATAGAAAGAGGTTTCTTCTGATTGATATATCAAAAATAAAATCTATCAAAATAAAATAAAAACAAAGTAAAATCGAAATAAAATAAAAATAAAAACAAAAACTAAAAAACTAGAAAATACACTAGATTCCCCTTTGGTTATATATTTTAGATCTGTTTTTCTTTCCTTTCAAGGAAAAAAATTTTCCTTTTGAATCTCTCAGCCAATCAAAAGCTTGAAAGGATAAAAATAGTAGTTCCACTACCGCCAAAAATAAAAAGGGGCCAATAATGACTATATTTGCAAATGTCAAATTTCTTAAAAGTGTCGGCTTAGAATACAATTATGATATCCAAAGTTTGGTTATAACCATATATATTCTTATTCTTGTCATCATTCTGATCATCATTCTTTATGAGCATATACTGTAACGTCAAACTGGTATTTTATTTTTCAATATTTTTAATGTATCTATCACATGGGGCCAATATATATATATATATATATATATATATATATTATAAACATGGGTTTGGTATACACGTGACTAAATATGAAATTAATATTTAATCACGTGCCAGCTTTTTAGTTTTTTTCTTCATTTTTCAATTTTTCTTCGCTGTGTAAGGAAAATAACAAAAAAAAATTTTTTTGTTGTTATTATTAGTGATAGATCGAGCCTACTTAAGTGAATATCTTGATATACCATTACCACATCAAAGATAGAAATATATTGCTAATAGAGTCTCAATTCTGTTTCATATATACCATTAATTAATTGTTTTCTTTCTTTTTTTTAAGTTGGCATTCAAATTGTTCATATATAACCGCCAGCTACTAATCCATTAAACCAGGACAAGAATATATTAAAAAGAAACGCAATGGCTAAAAGAGGTGCTGATTTCCAAATAAGCAAAGACGGTCGAGGTCGTGATGACGACGATGATAATAGTGACCCAGCAGTTACTTTGGCGTCACAAGAAAAATTGGCTACTAGAAAGATCTTGAAGCCAAAATCTAGAAAATTCGGACTTGCCAGTTCAAGTTCTACTACTCCTACTGCTACTACGGGTTCTATTTTCGGTAATGTTTCAGCATCCACTTCTAATAATACTAATACTGATTTATACCCTAAACTCGCAAATGATTCAAAGTTCAATTTTGGTGCTACCAGCACTTCAGGAACTACTAATGTATTTGCAGGTTTCGGGAAACCTGCGGAGAGTAGCAAACCGTTCTCATTCACCCCATCTACTACTACAACTACTACTTCGTCTAAACCAAGTATATTTAGTGCTGCTGCAAGTGCTGCCAAACAGGTATCTGCTAGTTCTGAATCTCAGACCAGTAATCCATTTGCTGCATTGAAAAGTTTCAAGAGTGATTTAAGTACTAATGGCAATGGCATTGTAAAGAAAGATGCCCCAGCAGTATCAACTGCCACTCCAGTGGTACTGAAGAATTCAAGAAGTATAACGCCAATCGCTGATGAGAATTCACTGATTGCTTCACAGATAAAAGCATTAAATGATAATTTTGTCAAAGTATTGACGATATCTACTAAACAAGCTCCATTAGGTGATTACTCTGATTATTGTGAAAAATATATCAAATATTTCAGGGACATCAAGCATGGTAAATTCATTAAACCAGCTTCCGCTGCGACTCCAGTTGCCTCAAGCACTGCTGCTCCAGAAGCTATTAAGGAAAAATCATCATCAGAGAAAAATATTGTGGTTGTGGAAGACTCTGATTCTGGCAGTGATGATGATAAGATTGAAATTAAAGGTCCTAAATTTGAATTCAATAAGAAAATTGAATCTTCTACATTTAAATTTGGTGCTGCTGCTTCCTCTGCTCCAACTAATACTGATGTTTCTAAAGGTCCATCATTTTCCTTCTCAGGATCAAAAGCTAAATCAAAACCAGTATTCAGTTGGGCAAAAACTGCAGTTCCTGCTGCCGCTGCTAAATCTGACTCTACTACTTCAGCAGCTGCTAGTGCTACTACCACAACTGGATCTGGATCCGGTTTTTCATTTTCCAAACCTTCTAATACCACCACTACCACTGAAAAAGATGCTGCAAAGCCAGCCTTTTCATTTGGTGCTTCCTCGACTACTAAAGATGATACTTCTAAAAACACTACTACAAAACCATTATTTTCATTTGGTGCCTCCTCAACTACTAAAACCGACACTTCTAAAAACACTGCTGATTCTACTACCAAACCAGCCTTCTCATTTGGTGCTTCCTCGGCCACCAAAACTGACGCTTCTAAAAACACTACTGACGCTGCTACCAAACCAGCCTTCTCATTTGGTGCTTCCTCAACTGCTAAAGATGATACTCCTAAAAACACTACTACAAAACCATTGTTTTCATTTGGTGCTGCCTCAACTACTAAAGATGATGCTGCTCAATCAAAACCATTCTCATTCTCATTCAATAAACCTTCTGAAGACAAATCAAGCAGTACAGATACTGCTACTTCAAAGCCATTTTCATTTGGTTCTTCAACTACTGATTCAACCCCAAAACCATTCAGTTTTTCAACTAATAATGCTAAAACTACATCTAATGATTCAACGGCAAAACCATTCTCATTTAATACTGGTAATAAAGATAGTGCCACTACAAATGGAACTGCTACTAGTGGTTTTAGTTTTAGTTTTGGAAAAGCTGGTGCTACTGGATCAACGCCTACTTTTGGTGATGCCAGCAAATCCACCTTTAACTTTGGTGCTGCTGCTACGTCCTCGTCTGAAAAGAAAGATGAATCAAAGGATGACGCCGCTGCTAGTACCACCGCTACTCCTGCTCCAGCAGCTAAAACTGCTGCTGCTGATGGTGAATCTGAGACTTTAGCAGGCGAAGAAGGTGAAGAAGTCAAGTATAATAAAAAATGTAAATTATTATTGCTTGAAAACAATAACTATAGTCCTAAAGGTTTAGGGTTCTTAAAAATTCTTGAGAATAAAGAGACTAAAAAGACAAGATTACTACTCAGATCGGAAGGTGCCAACAGAGTGATATTCAACCAGTACATAATGAAAGACATCACTTATGAAGCAATTGGTAATAGTGGGATTAAAGTGCCAGTATTCAATGACGGTAAATTAGAATTGTACGTTTTAAGAGTTAAAGAAGGTCAAGAATTGGTGAAAGCTGTTAAAGAAAGTCAAGCAAGTCTTCCATAAATCAATATATAAATATATTTTAGTTACTGAGTTTATCAATAATAATAATTATATTACTAATACTAACAATTACACAATTTTCTTTTTCCTATATACGATGCCATATTTAGAATTGTTGTGTAATAATGTAATGATATTTTTAGTAATAGGAATGTTCTAAAAAGACTACGCAAACTAATCATTCATAGGTGCTCAAAAATTAAGCAGGGAAGTTTTCTTGCGAAATTTAAAAGATTTTGTATGGTACAGGCTTGGCCTATGAAGTCAATCTTATATATTATAAAGTATACAGTATAAATATACAGGTACAATAAATAAATAGCTATTTACTCATAAAAACCAAAAATATTGGCAAGACCTCGAGGAACCCCTCCTTCCTCCCTTATCACCTTATTATTAAAATAAAAAAGCAAGTTTCCGAAATTTCTCATCAGCCACTTCTTGTTACTCCGCCAACTAATTACTACACTAAGTATCGGGATGTAATTTAATGGTCAACCAATATATTAGGGTTGAGCTTCAGGCTGTAAGAAATGTACCTTAATTATTAGATTTTCAATCTTCTGTTCAAAAGGGGTTTCAATTTGTGTCTTAATAATTTAAAAATATATTTAATTTATTTGTTTAATAGCCTCCCCTTGCTTGTCCAGTGATTCTATCATGGTGGTTGATCTATTTATATTTTTATGATTTTCCATGATTTTCCGTAATTTTGTTCATTTTTTTTTTAAATATTATTATTTTATTTTATTTTTATTTGTTTTGTCTCTTTTGCTAACTAGTTAAAGGTAATTATGGCAATATTAACTAATTTTGGTGTTTCACAAATACTTCTTGCTCTTTGGGGTGTCTCAGCTCAGGTATTGATTGTTCATATTATTGATATATTGATATGCATTTTCCTGTCAGATCATAATAAAAATAGCCCTATCTTAGATCAAAGATCGAAACAAATACCCATAAATGATACTTTTGCCACTACCACAACAGCAGTTACTATCAATGATAATGAAAATGAAAATGAAAATGTGAAACCAGTGTCAGCCGGTGGTAGTATTGGTTCTAATGCAGTAACGTATTGGTCCCTCATCAAATACCCAAGTAACTTCTATGAATCATTGATTCTTCAATATCAACTTTATCAACGTCGTCGTCATGATACTCGAAAGCGTTATTCACAATCATCTGCATTCCTGCTGCTGGTTATTAGACCTAGGTTCACCTTCACCAAGCATCTATTGATGTTGATCCCTGTGATTTTAGTCACTGCGAGTTACATTTCAACTTTCTTTGGTAGCTTTTTGATTGATCCAAAAGTTATCACTCGAACATCAGATGTTGATCATTTGAATCCCTTAAGCCCTAAATCATCAACTGGTCATGATGCGGTTAGCAGCAACGATGTGAACTTTGATTACTATTTATTAAAATTAGATGTTAACATCACTAATGGCAATTATAACTGGCTGAATAGTTATAATAACTATACGATCATTAATATTGATGGTACTATTGGTAATTTTTCTAATAGTGGTAGTAATAGCAGCAGTTTTGATCAAGGTGATCGCTATAACACTATTATTGATGGTAATAGACAATTCAGATACTTAGTGGGCTCTCAATTGATTGGTGATAATGTAAATAAAAAATTATTATCAACAAAACTTCATTCAGGTATTCAATTAATTTGCAATGATAATGTCACTAATTGTAATGCGTCTTCACCATTTGCAGATAATTACCCAGAACTTGCGCCGCCTTATAAGAGATTATCTATTAATTCAGTTAATGATTCGATTCTAGTAACTAATAAATCTCTAATCGTTGCTAATTATATTAATTATGATTTGTATTTTATTACTTATACATCGAACATAACTACGTTAGATGATATGAAAAATGCAACTACGACTAACAGCAACAATTCACTATGCTACACTTTTACTTATAATAATTACTCGACTCAAGCAGCTTCTTGTAATTCTTTCCTCAATAGTACTGATGATTCTGTAGTATACAGTGCCATTGATTCAACTAATAATATATATTATGAATATGGGTACGACTATACAAGCTCCCAAATGATTGCATTCTCTACTCGAGTATCAAGTATAGCAGGTAAATTTACAAATTCTTCAACGGGGATTCCATTGAACTTTTCACAGCAAACTTCCAATGATAATTATGATGTTGCCCCCTTCATTGATATTATCGCTTATTGTTCAACTCCCTTTAATGATACAGTTTTAGGTATCTATAATAGTATGGTTAATTTTGCTTCTTCTGATAGTGGTGATGCTCTTGGGATAGTATATGCTACCCCAAAAATTAAATTTGATGTCACTCTTCTTGTTTGGTCTTTAATTGGAATGTTTTCTTTGGGTATATCATTAATCTTTTATCATTGTGTTTCCGTGACACATTTAATTAATAATCTTTCTAGTAATTATTCTCCAGCGATTATATCACCTATCCAATTATATGCAGAAGTGTCATCTTCAATTACTAATTCTCGCAATTGTCTTGATCCTTTAGAACATTCGTCAATAAATTACAAATTTGGTGATTTTTGGGATTTGAAAACTAATACAAATCATATTGGTATCCGTCCTTCACTCTACCCAGGCCCAAATTCAGAAGTGATATATAATTAATTTTCTTTAACCATACAAGTCTCTGCTACTAAAACTATATGATTTTTTCAATTTTTTCAATTTTTTCAATTTTTCAATATTTTATTTCTTTTTCGTATATATATATATATAACTAGACAGCTAAATAAGTTTCATCTTCTATACCATTATAAATTTTAGCCTTTTCTTCAAGAGATGCACACAGTTCCATAACTTCATTCAAACTAAGTTTCATTGTTTGTTGGATAAATTGTAAAGGAACACCATCTGGCATAGTAGGAGTGTTTTGTTTAATAATTTGGAAAACTTTTTCACTAATATCAAGTTCTTCGCTAGATGGGTTAGAAACAAATAATGAATCGCCACCAGCATTTGCATTAGTTTCGTTTTTCTTGGAAACACCTTGACTTTCAACGTGAACTTTAACTGCCTCTAAATAATGGTAAAGAACTTGATTGTAATCTGTGATTGGTGTCACTGTTGGGTATTGAAGATTTTTCTTTTGGTTGAAATCTTTAAGAGCAGCTTTAACACTAACATATTTACCGATTTCTAAATCTTTAGCAGCACTATTAGAACTGGATGATTCATCCATATTTTCTTCATCATCTCCATTATTATTATCGTCATGACTTAAAGCTTCATCCACCCATTTACGGAATTCAAATTTACCAGTCCCATCTTCGACTTGCACCACAATATTAGAAGTGTTATCAACGATATTTCTAACAATTCCAACAAAAGATATTAAATTTAATTCAACATTATTTATTTCATATGGTCCGTCAGGGACTGTTTGTTGTGATTCAATGATTTGTTTAATTGTCACTGGAGTAATATGGTTTCTCGTCTCGCTACGTTGAGATGATTGAGAAACATCAGCCCCTGCTGATCCATTATTATTGTTATTATAAAATCCACCGCCAGAGTTGGCACCTGAGTACTCAGATTGATTATATCCTTGGTATCCCGACATTGTTTCTTTAATATCTATATAAAGTATCACAATTATTTACTCTTTCGAAAAAGTTAATAATAATAATGACGCGTCCCTCATCGCAAAATTTCAATTTTTTATTTTCAAATTTATTTATCACCAAAAATTGAAGAAGAAAAAGATAAAAAAACGCGTTATGTACATCTTTACCTCACGTTTCTTTACATCCGTACATTTTTATAATATCATCTGTTTGTGTACAATATTGTTAATGTTAATTATTAGTTTTTTTGTGTGTATATATTATATAAATTATCATATCGAAAATATTTATTAATTAAACATAAAATAAAATTAATTTAAAGATCTTCAAAATCGTCGAAATCATCATCAATGTCATCATCGTCATCGTCGCCTTCCAATTCTTTCTTTTCTTGTAATTTCTGATAGTAAGCACTTAATTCACCTGACACTTCATTTTGTTTATTAGTAGTAGTAGCACCATTATTCTTATGGTTATTGTAGTTCTTGCCATTATTGTTGAAATTATCTTTAGTATTTTTATCATCGGATCCAGTTGATTCATTGGTCTTGGACTCATCACCATCTCCAGCACCTACGGACGAAGACATATTTTCATCATCACTATCTAATTTACCCAAAGCTTGCTTACCGATAGTAGATTCTTGATACCAACTTGGTAAAGCGTTTTGTTCTGCTTTGTTTAATTTATTCTTCATTAATTCTTGTTGTCTTCTTTCTTCTTCTTCATGATCACCGGCAATGTTCACTCTAATGGTAGTAGTACCATCGTAAGGATTCTTGTAATTTTTGTTGCCGCCATGATGATCACCAAACGTATTAGATGATGATGATTTATCACGTTTAGTGTACATAGCCAACGAGTTACCGATGGCAGGAATTCTTGTAAGGAAACAAGTTTCAATACTATTATCTTCAATGGTAGAATCATCAATTTTCTTCAAGCATTGTAAAATAGGATCTAATTGACCTTTCAATCTAATTGATCTTTCGTGTTTCACTTTCTCTTGGGCACCAATATCATCTTCCACTAATACAGCGTTACAGATGTTGCAATATGCCTCAGTGTAATCATCATTAAGTAAATTTTGAATATCTAATTCTGTGAACTTCTTCTTACATCTAGGACACAAATAACCCTTTTCATTTGATCTATTTAATTCACTATCAGTCTTCTTGACAATAGCATCAACCTTCCATTTGATGGAATCGATGGCTACTGAATAATGAATATAGTAATATGATCTGAAAAGATATTTCTGTGGTTGGAATCTTGATGGGTATTCTCTTTCGCCGTCATTATTCTTATAATTGTTATTATTGTTATTCTTATTATTATTATTATTTGCATGTGGTTTAATAGGCTCACGTTGTTTAAATTCCCTTATTAATCTATCTTCTATTAATATGTTGCATAACAGTCGAAGTTCTTTAATTTGGATATTGAGAATTGATCGAAGATCTTCATCGGTTAAAACTTTATGTAATAATAAAGCTTCAAGAACTAAAATACACGGCGTTGAATAGAACCCTCTAACAGTGATTCTAAGTAATGTTGTGATTGCCTCTTCCAGATTAACAACACTCATGATGAGATAAAGATATATGTTTATCAGATAATCTAAAGATGAAATGGAATGGCTGATTATTAATTCCAACACTTTTTATTTTTTGGTCACTTTGAAAATTTACAAGTCAATATAAAAAAAAACCGAAAAAAAATTGAAATTTATGGTTATGAGTGATTGTTCTATTATTAATAATAATAAAGCCCATAAAGAACAATATTAATATAATCTTTATTAGATGTGACCACACTATATTTACTATATCTGTAATTTCTTTATCATTAATATATTTTTATATTTTTATTCATTAATAGTAAGGTATCAAACATAGTGTAATAAGTATCAATAACATGTTCAATATTTAAATAATCGTTTTTTTTTGCTTACGTAATTACTTATATAATTAGTGTACTATTGCTAAGTCCAATACTATACAGAAATTAATCTTGAAAATAAAAAAACATAAAAAAATCTGTCATTTTTTGCTTTTTGAATTGAAGCATTTCGCAATCAGTAAAATAGATTAATAAATATATAAAGCAACAATAGTGATTTCTCATACTAACAATTAATTTAGGATTAAGTTAATATATAGTGCGTGTGTGCGCGTGGTTGCTTAAAATTTTTTCTGTTAGTTAATGATTTCAATATAGAATGACGATGACCATGCGTGATCTGTCTAAAGTTCCTATTAACCATGTTGATGAAGAAAAATTCTTAGAGCTTGTGTTATATACAGGTAAAGGAACGACAAGCAATAAAAACAAAAATAATGGAATATCACCACGGATCAATGGTACTGTTAAAGAAGGAGATAGGACTGTTGTGAGTGCTTCAGATATTCCAATAATCGATCGATCAATAATTTTTCAGTCTAAGCTTGATTTCACCGAAATTGATCAGAAATCTAAAGACTATGATATCAGTACGGCAAATTTGTTTAAAGCAGTGCTAAATGACGATAGTGAGTCTGACAGGAAACTTTACAAGACTATTAGATATGAATACAACAACCTCCCTCAAGAATTAACTAAATATAAATTAGATTTTGACGTGCCCAAGGACTCGATTGTATATAAATTGAAAGTGGATAATTTATCTGTGGTGTTGCCAAACTATGCAAGACCAAAATTTGGGAATATCAAGAGAGTACTCAATACTGACAAATTAGTGTTCAGGAAAAAATATGATATAAATCGCTACATTGATTTATTTTCAATCGATAAATATTTATCAGAATCACCAAGTGGTGATCTTGAATCTTCAGTTTTGGATGGGGTAATAATATCAGAATCAAAACTTGTTAGTCTTTCGAAACAAGCAGCTAGTAAAAATCCGGGCCTTGTAGTGAGGAATCCTCGAGTATCTATTTATATAATATCGAATGATGATGATGGGCTTCTTTATAATTTACTTGTCAATATAGACTATGCAATCTCAATAACAGAAACTGATTTCACCAAGAATAATCATTATTTTACTAATGATGTTACAAACTTACTTGAGGACTTACTCTTAAAAAATTATCGCTCACCAGCATGTCATTTTTACCCGAACCCAACTTACAATCAATTAGGTTACGAATTCACTAATAAAACTAAAATGTTAAATTGTTACGGTGCTAGGCATCATGATTATGGCAATACTACTTTCAAGGATTTTGATGAAGCTGAAGATGATGAATATGTATTAGCTTTAAACAATATGGTTAATCCCAGTGGGAAGCTTTTCTATAATTTATTAACAGAAACGTGCCTCAAATTGAAAATATGTGATGACTTAAGTAAACATACAACAATATCAAGTAAATTAAAAACTAAACTTTTTGATTTTCAATTGGAAACATTATTATGGTGTCTAGAAAAGGAAAATATTTTAATTGATACTACTGAAATTAGTGATAATAGCAAAAATTCGTCATTTGTTGCTAAGAATGTTCCTGTTTTCGATCCTAAACTATTTGAGAATTCTGAGCACGAATATTCATATAATTATTTATCTATAGTGTTGGATAAATTGATATTTGGCTGGACCAGATTACAATACAAAAATGATGATATTCCTTATGAATTTCCAACTCAAGGATTCGAGAAAAAGAGTACTAAAGATTTCATATGGTTTAATAAGTATACTGGTAATATTATAACCACTGATCTTTTAGTCAAAAACTTAACAGAGCTCTATTCAATGTCATTTGATCAGGTTTCTGATAATTCAATATTTAATCGTCCCGGATTTTTTGCAAGAAATTTATTAACTGAAGAAATGGGTCTTGGAAAAACTATTGAACTTCTTGCATTGATATTAACCAACCAAAGGAAGGATATTGAAAAAACTCATTTACATAAACATACTTTAGCTTCGTCGTTATCGATGAATAACTTCTTACATGATCCAACGTTGAATCGTGGTGTCTTGAAAGCAAAGACTTCGCTTATAATATGCCCCGATTCGATTTTTGATCAATGGATTCAAGAAATCAATAAATTTGCCCCATCTTTGAAGATATTGAAATATCAAGGTTATAAGAACTTTTTCAATGATCTTAAAAGACAAGAAAAATTGAAACAACGTGAGGAAAAACTAAAATTACGTGAAGAAAGACAGTTAAAAAAGCGTAAGCTCAATTCTTCTTCTTCTACTTCTTCAAAAATCAAACGTAAGTCATATGGTGAACGTGCTCGCCGTAGATTTATTGTCAAGATTAAATTTGATACCGATAAAATTTTTAATGATAAAACAATGAACAATATAGATATTATTACAAATTATTCTACTTTTAATGAAGGTATTTTCTATAATGGTATTGGTACTCAAAGGTCTAATAAACTTACATTGGCGGATGTTGATAATGTTGAATATAAAGAGATGAATATCGATGGTGATGCATTTCTGGTACCAGTTATCAGAGGTATTGATGTGAAAACAGATATGAAATCCGAATATTCTAAGCAGGAATTAGAAATTCTGGATAGAAAACTGTCATCCCCTGATGGATCAATAGAACTTTCAATTCCTTCTCCCCCTTCTAATGATAATGGCGGTAGTAATTATATGACTAATTCATCATCTATATTAGAAACATTTGGTATATCTGAAGCCCAACAAAGAATAGCTCATGAATTATCACAGTACGATATTATTGTTACATCTTACCAAGTGGCCACTTCAGAACTCCATTATGCTCAATACAATCCTAATAATCGTCCAATGCGTACTAAAAGAACTGCAGAGCGAATTGATTATTCTTCACCACTTGTTTTACTTCAATACTGGCGTATTATGTTAGATGAAGTGCAAATGGTATCTGGAAGTGTTTCCAATGCAGCAAAGACTTGCAGAATGTTTTCTAGATGTCACTCTTGGGGTGTATCCGGAACCCCTATTAAAAAAGATTTTAATGATCTTTTAAGCTATTTGGCATTTTTAAGAAATAATCCATTTGGTAATTCAGTACCACGTTTATGGGAAAAAGTTGTCACGCAAACTCCCTGTATTGATTTTCTGAAACTTGTCACAAATTTAGCTATTCGTCACGATAAGACTATGGTTAAAGATGATATTAATTTACCAAGACAAGATCGTATTCTTATTACATCATCATTCACGGCTGTTGAACAAGATAATTACTTAAATGTTTTCAAAGATTTCCTTAAAGATACTGGCTTGAATGTTAATGGTGAACCTGTGATTAATGACTGGGTACCTAATGTTCCATCAATGAGACGATACTTGATAGCTTTAAGAAAATTATGTTGTCACATTGATTTAGGAAGTAATAGAAATTTTAGGAACGGTATAACTACTTCAACATTAGATGATATTGTCGAAAGATTCATAGAAAAATCAGTAAGTTCAAAATTGGATTATGAAAGAGACAATGTATCGTTAACTTTAGAATTGGCAGAGCTTGAAGAATTAAATGATAGACCTTACGAATTTAAGAAAATCTTATTGGAAAATATTAGCAAAGTTCAAGTTAAAATTGATAATTTCAAAGCAGAAATTGCGCAATTGCAGATACTAATAGAAGATAGTAATAGAAAACATGTTGGTCAAGAGGATGATGAAGAAGAAGATAGTGAAAAAGTTTCCCGGAGAAATAAATGGGAAGACCAATTAGCGACTAATAAATTGAGATTGAAAACATGGATTGATTTCTTGCATAAGTTTTATTTCTTTATTGCTAACTCGCATTTCCAAATTGCCAATAAATTTCATGAACTGAATCCAAAGATTGCCTCTATGGATGACGCTAAACTTGACGAGGAAGTTAAATCTAGGGACATTGAGCTTAATGAGGAAGACATATATGACGATTTGATATCAGATCCTTTCTTACAGTATTGCAAAAATAAGAAATTAGAAGATTTATACTATTCTAAAGCAGAAACGTTACGTGATCAATTACTAAAGAGTTATTCTGATAGTGCCATTGAAACAATTTCTTCATTGAAAAGAGAAAGACGAAACTTTAAATTGAAAATGATTTCTGTAAAATCAGTAGCTCCACCTAATCTTCGAAAATGTACTGATAAAGAAATCAAAATTTTTTTCTTTAAATTATTTAAAGTCATTGATGAATTGGATGATCAAGCTAAAGTTTATAATGAATGGATTGATGAGTTGAATAATATTTTATTTGCACCACTTTTAGGCAGTGATTCACAAAGTAATGAAGTCTATAAAAATACAATT
This sequence comes from Saccharomycopsis selenospora, assembly GCA_030583325.1. NCBI lineage: Eukaryota > Fungi > Ascomycota > Saccharomycetes > Ascoideales > Saccharomycopsidaceae > Saccharomycopsis > Saccharomycopsis selenospora. The sequence continues at coordinate 211,686 of JAJMHY010000019.1, forward strand.
ATTGATCAAGAAAAGGCATTCCATTTATTAACTATTTTTGAACTTTTATTAAAGCATCGTGAAGCAGCAATTCAAGGGTTTAATAGTAGTTTGCAATCAATATCCTCTTATACCCTTGTTGAACCATTTGTAGCTACAGATGAAGCTACTGTACAAACTGAAGATGTTCAAGTTCAAATCTATAAGACAGCGCTCAAAGAAACTTTAGATGAAATTAAGCCATCTATTTGTAAAGAAGGTGCCAGTAAAGAATTGAGTTTATTGGCACTTATAGATCAAGCTAAGGAACTTGTCTCATCAAAAAAATCTAGGCGATTTTTAACTCAGGAGGCTACAGCTGTTGAATACACTTTGAATAAATTAAACATGGTTTATGATAGAGTTAGAAAATCTTTTACTGAATATAAAAAGAAGGAATTACATGAAATGAATTTACTTTATAATGTTAGAGCTACTTTTTTCAAACAACTTCAAGCTATTTCAGATACAGTTCAATCAACTGATTTTGAAAAGTATGGGTTTATTATTAATAAAGCATTGTCAGCTAACGAATTAAATGAAATCACCACCACTATCAAGGAAACAATTGTTCAAAAATATCAAAATAATGTTCTTGCAATAGCTAAATTAACTAGTAAACATCATTATTTATTATCATTAAAAAGCAAGGGTCTCACTAATGTTCATGAAAATGCTAAAGAAAATGAAGTAACAGATTCTGATAGACTATGTATTATCTGTCAAGGTCCAATTATTCATGGGGTTTTAACTGAATGTGGTCATCAATATTGTAAAGAATGTTTATTTGAATGGCTAAGGCAAAAGAGGTCGTGTCCAATGTGTAAATCTTCGATTAATAAAAATACAATTTATGAATTTAGATACACAAGACAAAATTTGGAAGTTGGGCTTATTAATGATAAAAGTGATCCAAAGAGAAATGACTTTGCATTCTACAAAAAACTAGATGATTCAAATTATAGTACTATCAATGAAATGGCATTAACACTGGTAAATAAATACGGTGCTAAAGTTGACACTATTGTTAAATTATTATTATGGTTAAAATCTAATCAAGATGATGTTCAAGTAGTTGTATTCTCGCAATGGCCAGAATTTTTAAGAATCATTGGATCTGCACTCAAGGAAAATGGAATTAAATTTTTAGGTAGTGGATTTGGTGATGATTCAATCGTTAATGAAAATGAATCGGTCATAAAAAGTAGCATGAAGCGTGCCATGAAAAATTCTAAATTCCATAAAATTAAAAGTTCAGTGATCAGTAAATTCAAATATGATTCCTCTATTACATGTTTCCTTTTAAATGCTCAACAGCAAGCAGCTGGATTAACTTTAGTCAATGCTACACATGTCGTATTATGTGAGCCATTAGTGAATGCCGCTTTGGAATTGCAAGCTATCAATAGAATCCATAGAATTGGTCAAAAAAGTAACACTACTGTTTGGATGTGCTGTATCTCTGGAACTGTTGAAGAATCAATTATTAATTTTTCTACAAAGAAAAGAATTTCACAATTGAATAATATGAAGATGGATAAACATTCACATTTTGGTAATATTATTGGGGAGATTGAAGAAGTTAAACGAGAAGATAATCAAATTGCTGCCGATAGTATTGATCTCATGGGTGAGACAGATAAATTAATTGAAAAATCTGGTGGTGAAATGGTTCCTGTTGATGAGCTTTGGGAATCATTCTTTACAACTAGAGCATAGTTACTTTCAGTCAAATAGAATAAATGTCCTATGATGTACTATTATGCTTTATTATGCTTTATTCACGTGTATGTTTTGATTTTTTCTGTTTTTGATTTTTTTGTTTGTTTACATTTTTTTCTTACTTTTAGTGTGATGAATTTTTTTTTATATTTTTTTTTTCGACTTTTTTTTATTTGTTTATTTACATTTTTTTGTTGTTTATTTTCATCACCATCATCATCAAGTGAGTTTGTTTGTTATATACACATATCAATATATATAAATATATATATGTAATTATAACTATAACAATACCATATTGTATATAATAATACAAAAATATAATTACATAAAAAAATGTCAAAAAGGATGAATAAATCAATCCAGACGATTGAATTTCTAAAAGGGAGAATATATTTAGGAGCTTATGATTTCAACCCTCAGGATACTGATGATTTGGTATATTTCACAGTTGAAGATGCATTGCCATACAATCCATTTCACTTAGATTTTGGCCCTTTACATATGGGACACTTATACAGATTTGCCGTGGTGCTTCATAATATTTTAAATGAAGATGCCAACCAGGGTAAAGCCGTTGTCTTTTATTCCTCTATGGGACCTAAAGAAAGAGCTAATGCTGCATGTTTATTATGTTGTTATATGGTTCTTGTCCAATCATGGTCACCACATCAAGTATTACAACCAATATCTCAAATAAACCCACCTTTCATGCCATTCAGGGATGCCGGTTATTCCACTGCCGATTTTGAGATAACGATCCAAGATATCGTTTATGGTGTTTGGAGAGCTAAGGAAAGAGGTATGATTGATTTAACTTCTTTCAATTTAGAAGAATATGAGCAATATGAAAGAGTAGATCAAGGTGATTTGAATATTATTTCTAAAGATTTCATTGCATTTGCATCTCCACAACAAAAATCTAGTAATGCCCCTATTAATGATTCATTCAAGAAAGTCATTAATTTCTTCAAAAAGCATGAAGTGCAAATGGTTGTTAGATTAAATAGCCATCTTTATAATTGTGAAGAATTCACTAAACGTGGAATTAATCATGTTGATATGATCTTTGATGATGGTACTTGTCCAACAATGGAAATTGTGCAAGATTTTATTGGTATCGCTGAGGGGGTTATAAGCAATGGTGGTAAAATTGCAGTTCACTGTAAAGCCGGATTAGGAAGAACTGGTTGTTTAATTGGGGCACATCTAATTTATACCCATGGATTCACTGCTAATGAATGTATAGGGTACATGAGAATGATACGTCCAGGGATGGTCGTTGGACCTCAACAGCATTGGTTATACTTACATCAAAATGAATTCAGAAACTGGAAATACACAATGGTATTGGATAACATTGCTAAGTCCAAATTAGGAGGATTTTCATCATTGATACCATACGAAGACTTCAAGAAAAGACAAAGAGCTAAACAGCAACAATATTTACAATCATATTCACCAATTGTTAATAACCGTAGAAGAGCTTCCGGTAAAATGAAAAATTCTCTTCATACTGCTGTTCCAATGCAATCACCAGGTCAACCAAGAAAGGGAGAAGGAAGTGAAAGATACATTTCTAACTCATTTACTGCTGCCACTAATTCAGATGATGAATGTGAGAACAACAACAGTGATGATGATAATGATGCTCCAGAAGCGGAAAAACCACAACAAATTATTGACGATGATAATGAAGATAGTAATAATAATAGCAATAACAATAACAATAATAATAATGAAGTTGAGCCAATAGAAGTTGAAGAACTTAGTATGGTTGAAGAACTTAAAAGTAGATCAGCTTCCCCATCAACTGCTAGAAGGCATCATCTTATGGAACGTTCAAGTATAGAAGAAATAGCAGCTTCAGTTAAAAGAAAGGAAAGTTTCACGATAAGAGCTGATGATTATCCATCTCGATACCAACGTAGAAGAAAGCATGACAACGGCACATCAATTAGCAGTGCTTCCTCTGCTACTAGTACAACTACTAAAAATTCTGAGACTAAAAATGACAATGATAGTAAAATCATGGAATCATCTAGTAGGCCATCTAGTCCATCATCGCCAAGCAATACCACTTCATGGAGAGTATTAAGGTCAATAGCTTCACCAAATGCCAAAAAGACACCTACCCCAAGTACCGATGGAGGTAAAGAAACCGTTGCTCATACACGTATAACCAGATCAGCGACTAAAAGCAGTGCCAAAAAGAGCAAACATTCAACAGTATCCTCTTCTTCATTATCATCATCAACTTCAGCTGCAGACGATCAAAAAACACGTAGCCGATCGGGTGCTAGAGTCAGAAATAGATTGGCAAGTCAATCTAAAGTTAATGAAAAAATCGTTTCTAGCAGTACCATTCAAAAAGTTAGCCAATCTACAAGAAGAAGAAGTTAGTTAGTTGAGCACATATTTTATCATATTTTTTCTTTCTTTTTTATTATTTTATTATTTTATTTTATTCTATATTTTATAATATATATCTTTTTTAATACCATAAAGAAAGTGTAACTAGCCACAATTTTTAACTAGCATATTCGGAGTTCGACCTTATTTGAGTATTTTATTAAAAAAGAAACATTCTACAGTGAATTTATAATATGTTTAGATATCTGAAATCTTATGTATTTAAAGTAAGTAATATGTGTGGTTTTTTAAAAAAAAATAAATAATGAACAAGGAATGTTTCTTTTTTTTTTTGTGTGTTTCTTAAAGATTTGATCCATTAAATGATTATCAAACAAAAGAATGCTATTTATTATATAATATGGAATAGTTTGTCTTTTTTTTGGGAGAAAAAAAATACAGGATGTTAAGAGTGAGAAAAAAAATGAATTAAATGATTATTATTAAATGCTGGATAATAGGTGGAGCAAGCACGCTTAATAGACTCTCTTACCAGGTGGAACAGTTTTACATTCAGCTTCATCTAAAGTCTTGGTGATAACTTTTCTGTAATCTAAACGAACTGGTTCACCGTTAGCTTTTTGCCATGATAAGGAATGTTTCATCCAGTTAACATCATCTCTTTCTGGGTAATCTTCTCTAGCATGAGCACCTCTAGATTCTTTTCTAGCAGCTGCAGAGTTAGCTGTTTGAGTAGCACAAGTTAACAAGTTTTGTAATTCAAGAGTTTCAACCATATCAGAATTCCAAATCATAGATCTATCAGAAGTACCAACATCTTTGAAAGTCTTATCAATAGCAGTAATATTCTTGACACCTTCATCTAAAGTTTCTTGCATTCTGAACACAGAGACATCTTTCTGCATAGCCTTTTGCATAGCTAATCTGATGGAAGCAGTTGATTTTGGACCAGTAGCAGTTCTAGCATGGTCTAATCTTTCAATAGACTCTTTACCAATTTCAGGGTCAACAGCTTTGTGTGGGAGACCTGGAGTCAAAGAATCTCTAATAGTATGAGAGACAGCTCTACCAAAGACGACTAAATCTAATAAGGAATTAGCACCTAATCTATTAGCACCATGGACAGAGACACAAGCGGCTTCACCACAAGCTAATAAACCTGGAACAACTTTATCTTTTCCATTTTCATCTAAAGTTAAGACTTCACCAGTCCATCTAGTTGGGATACCACCCATATTGTAATGAACAGTAGGTAAAATTGGAATTGGTTCTTTAGTAACATCAACACCAGCAAAAATAGCAGCAGTTTGAGAAATACCTGGTAATCTTTCTTTAAGAACAGAAGCTGGTAAATGAGATAATTGTAATAACATGTGATCTTTTTCTGGACCAACCCCTCTTCCAGCTCTAATTTCCATAGTAATAGCTCTTGAAACCACATCTCTTGAGGCTAAATCTTTAGCATGAGGAGCATATCTTTCCATAAATCTTTCACCTTCGGAGTTAATTAAGAAACCACCTTCACCTCTAGCACCTTCGGTGATAAGACAACCAGAACCATAAATACCAGAAGGATGGAATTGAATGAATTCTAAATCTTGTAATGGTAAACCAGCTCTAGCAACCATAGCAAAACCATCACCAGTACAAGTATGGGCAGAAGTACAAGAGAAGTAAGCTCTACCAAACCCACCAGTAGCGATAATAGTCTTGTGAGCTCTGAATCTATGTAAAGTACCATCTTCTTCATTATAAGCTATAACACCGACACATTCACCATTTTCCATTAATAAATCGGTAGCGAAGAACTCAATGAAGAAATGGGTATCGTGTCTAAGAGATTGACCATACAAAGTATGTAAAAGGGCATGACCAGTTCTATCAGCCACAGCACAAGTTCTGTAAGCTTGACCACCACGACCGTAATCTTTACCTTGACCACCGAAGGCTCTTTGATAAATTCTTCCAGATTCAGTTCTGGAGAATGGGACACCGAAATGTTCTAATTCGTAAATAGAGTCAGGAGCTTCTCTAGTCATATAATGAATAGCATCTTGATCACCTAACCAATCAGAACCTTTAACGGTATCATACATGTGCCAACGCCATTCATCAGGGTGCATGTTACCAAGGGCAGCGTTAATACCACCTTGAGCAGCAACAGTATGTGATCTAGTAGGGAATAATTTGGAGATACAAGCGACTTTGAAACCTTCAACAGCCAAACCAAAGGCAGCTCTTAAACCGGCACCACCAGCACCAACAACCACACAATCATATTCATGATCAATGATATGGTATTTGTCTCTGACAGATCTACCGGCATTTTCAGTACCCTTAACTGAAGAACCATTTTTGGTGATAACTTGGAAAGATTTAGTAGAAGAACTAAAACTACGCAAGTTAGATCTTATTAAGGCAGACTTTAAAAGTCTGGATTGACATGAAAGCATTATTATAGGTGTTTTTTAAAAAAATAGTTATTATTAGCAAATATTAAAAATTGAAAAATTGTTATTGTGTTATTATGATATTTTTCTCTATTTTTAATTCAGTTGAAAAATAAAAATAAGACAAAAAAAGATAATAATAACCAGAATATTAATCGATTAATAATAGATGATTTGAAAGATAATAATAATGTTGTTTGAATAAAATAACAAGAATATCAAGAAAATAATAAAATAAAAAAATTAAAAGAATAATAAAAGTTGAACAAAAAAAAATTTTTTGACTTTTTTTTTTTATTTTTCTCTCGTCTTTTTTTTTTTTTTTTTTTTTTTTTTTTTTTTTTTTGGTTTAAATGTCCTATCAAATTTTTTTATTTTCTAATAGAGAAATTTTTCAATTAAATTTGCTATTTGTGTTTAATCTAATAAAATATCGCTTTTTTTTAATTGGCTTTTTTTTTTGAGGATTTATTATATTATCTCTTTTGAAAAGATTATTGTAATTTGTAATTCATCTATATTTATTTGTAAATGAAGCCAGGCTCTCTTTTTTAAATAGAAGGAAATTTATCGATGATTGGTTGGATCTTCCTTTCACCTGGCGGCCTGCGTAGCGAGGCTGCTCTCATGCTATCATTGAAAAAAATAATACAAGATTTTTTGTAATTTTTTTCTGGAGCAGCGGACGGATCCCTTCGCGGGATTAATCAGCAAATTTTTTCTAATTTTCATTGGCTGATAGCAAAATTTGTATAGCCGTTTTGCACTCATAACCGACCGGTTCCACCCTCTGGCTTCCAATACTGCTGCCCCAGATTTTTTTTTCTAGCAGCCAAGTATACCATACGCTTGGATTTAAGAAAATTCTTTCTAACCCCGGAAGAGTCGGAGAAATCCGGAAATTTATCTACATATCTATCTATGGCAGAGATAGAAATATAGGTGATTTCCCAATTATTTGCGCGCATATATGGTTTGCGCTATTATTAAATATGATCCAATCATATTTCCATGTCTACTGAAGCAATGCAAATATGTTTCAACATGAGAGTTTTCGATCCTCGAAAGAAAAAGCAAAAGCAAAAGCAAAAGTAAAAGGAAAAAGAAAAAGGAAATAATTATTCTCGATGGTAGACAGATTAAATATATGTTTGATTTCTCTTTTGAGGAGTCCGAACCAGATCAAATTAGTCCCTGTTTCTTTTTTCTTTTACCTTTATCTTTTATCTTTTATCTTTTCCTCATAGAGTTTCTAGAATAGAAACTTTTAGTAAGATCATGTGGACTTCTTACTGAAAGCTTGAATTCTTTTTTGCTTGCATGGCCTATATCGACAGAATATTTCTCCTCTATGAAAATTGTATATGCTGTATTGTTTTTTTTTTTCTTGCAATTGTGGGTTAAAAGGGCGCGATCATTGTTTTTTCTTCTTTTTTTCTTTTTGTTTTTTTTTTAAGAAAATTTCAAAATGTAAAAAAATAGAAAATTTGGATCTTTTTCTCAGCGCTTAATTCCCTTTATCTTATTCTTTTCAGCGCTTAATATTTTTTATTTTTGATTAATAATGAGTGCTGGTGGCAAAATTCTTGGTAAAATGGCAATTGATCACACGGAAAAGATATTATCACATAGATTAGTTAAACAATTAGAATCACATGGATTCACAAGAGTTTCTCATAAATTATATGAAGAAGACGCCAAAAGTAAAGGATCATTAACCGGGCAAACATTATCAGGAGATAATTTGATTGGTAAATATCCAGTTATTTATTCAAAAATCACTAGTAAAGCAGAAGCTGCTGCGGGAAAGGCATTTGCCGCTGCTCGAGCTGCTGGAGAAGGTAGTAAAATCCAAGAGATTGATAGTGATACAAACACTAATGAAATTTATGCATTTTACTATTTGGGTAATGAATTGAATGGACATCCAAGGATAGTTCATGGTGGATTATTAGCAACATTGTTGGATGAAGTATTGTATAGATGTTGTTATCCGTTAATAGTGAGAACTTCTCATAGAGTTCATAATAAAGAAGTTGCTGATTATGGTGTCACTGCTAGTTTGAATATTAATTATAGAAATCCAACTATGGAGAATAGTTATATTGTAATCAATTGTAATGTTGATAAAATTGAAAAGCATCGTAAATATTATATCAGTGGTCAAATCAAGACTTTAGACTTTAATTATGATTCTCCAACAAATAACAATGAAATTCAAAATAATGGTAAATTATTGGTAGAGGCAACACAATTGATAATCGTTCCAAAATGGTTAAATAATTCTCAAAAATCCAATATTTAAATATTTAGATAATTTAAATAGAAAAATAAATGGATAGAAATATTTTTTTTAATATTCAGAATTTTATATTTTTTCTTATATATTTTTTTCTTAGTAAGTGAACCATATAGTTGATACATCAGAAATGTCTCCACCCTCGCCCTTACTTTCGTTTAATGAAAAGAATATGCTGGTATTTATTATAAACATTTTAACTTGGCTGTCGTTGAAAGTTTCTATTACCATATAAATTGGATTATTTCAACTTAGATAATTGTATTACAAACTTCTTAAATTTTACTCATATATTAATTTATTTACTACATACCATATTATTTACATCATTTTGATCAATCAAGAGCAACTATGTACTTTCAGAAATGTCATTATACGTGATAATCAAACTATTAAAGAAAAGAAAAAGAAAAAGAAAAGGGAAGAACAAGATTATACTGTAATAATTATAAATACCATATATATCTATATAATCAATCATAGAAGACAGCCAGTTAGTTTTGAATGAATCGAGTCAAAAAAAAAAAATACACAGAAAATACATACAAAAGTATTGTTATTTTTAGTGCATTTTTTGTTTTGTTGTATTTAGTATAAAAAATTAAGATTTTAAAATTTTGTGGGGAGAAAACAATTTTTTCTTTTTTTCTTAATTTGGTTGAAATCGCCTAAAATAAAATATAAAATATAAGAATTCATAAGGATAATGATTTATTATTCTACTCTCTTCATTTATTTTCTCGGGAATTCCTAATTGATTCTCTATTAAATCCTCCACCCAGCTTTCACAAGTACCAGGAATTGATTATGGAAAAGAAAAAATAAAACAAAAAAAAAAAAAAACCAAAACAAAACAATCAGACACCTCCTGATAATTTGGCTTATACTTTTTTTTTAGTTTAGTTTATACACACTCCACCCATTTATTAGTTAGTTGGTATTTATATCGATCAAATCAAAATAACAGCCGTGGTGGTATAAATTGTAAAATTTCGTTTCTTTTTAAGTGCAGAATTAAAACTAGATAAGTGTCCAATACATTAAGCTATATTCACTATAATTTGCCCAATAACTATTTTTATATCTATCACAGTATAAAATGATTAATTGATGTAAAATTGTAAAATTGTCTATAAGTAGGTAATAGATTTAAGGTTAAGGTTCTCCACACAAAATCCACATACATTGCATTATTCAAGCATTATCATGCACAAAAATGAATAAAAAAAGAAAACCTTTTACTAATAAAAGAACAGAAAAGAAACTCCGTGAAAATATTATAACACTAAAATTTTTTTAATCAATTTCGATATATAAATATAAAATATTCTTAAAATTCTCAAAAAATTAAAATATTAAAGCCAAATTTTCTTTTGCTTTTGCTTTTGCTTTTGCTTTTTTTTTTCTTTTTTTTTTTCTTTTGTTCTTTTTTTTTTGTACAATATTTCACAAATCTAGAATATAAGATAGTCAATAATACTAATAATAATATGGCTCCCGCTGTTAAGAGAAAAAGAAATAGTGGCCCTGCTATCAGTAAAACTATCATTCCAAGAACTCAACCAGAGCATGTTACCATCGATCCTGTATTAGAACAGAAATTATTCGACGCTTATAAGGCTGTCACTAAAGAAGGATTAAGTATCAGACAAGCTGCTAAAATTTATGGCACTTCTCGTACTACTTTAACTAAATATCTTTATGGTGAAAGAAGAAATAAGGTGGTGGCTCATGAATACGAAATGTCTTTAAATGTTAATTATGAAAATGAATTAGAAAATTTTGTGCGATTCTTAACTCAGTGTTCTGATTTTATTAATAAAAGAGCAGTTTATGCTTTAGCTAATCAATTACTAGAATTAAATTATTGTAATAATACCACGGACAGTAATACTACTTTATCAGCTATTGGTAGTAAAAATAGTACTAAAAAATCAAAAGTTTCTCAAAGTTGGATTTCTAAATTTTTTAAACGTCATCCTCAAATAAATCATATTAAACCAATTTGTTTCCAAAAACCTAGAGTCAAAGATCATTATAATGTTATCTTGGATCAGTGGTTTCAAAGATTCAACCATTATATTAAAGCTAATAATATTCAGCCTGATCAAATATATAACACTTGTGAATTTGGTTGGTCTTTGAACAATTCAAAAACTGCACCTAGTCAAAGTTGTAAAATCATTTATGATAATTTTAGAGATGCTCAAGCAAAACCAATTGTTACCACCATTTCGGATAATCAGAGCGTTAATTCTAATGCAATCACATCTGACAATTATTATAATAATCCTGAAAATATTAATCCCTTACCTTTAAATGATAAAGAAAATATTTCAGTCATTGAGACTGTTTGTTGTGATGGTACTAAACTTAAATCTTTTTTTGTGCTTCATGGTAAAACTTTGGAAAATATGATTAATAATGATCAAGATAATAACGATAACAATATTAATGTTTTGGCTTTATTAGACATTTTAACTAATGATAATTGTACTGATATTATTAATGATCCTAAAGGTTACACTACTGCTGAGCTTTCTTTAATATGGCTTCGTCGTTTTGATATGAGAACTAGAGAAAAGGCTAATGGTCGTCCAAGAATTTTAATTTGTAATTTCAATACTTGTCACTCAACTTTACAATTTTTAAAATATTGCAGTAATAACAATATTATCCCTATGTTGATTTCACCTTTTTTATCAACAGTTACTAATCCAATTTATCAATCCTTGGTTCCTTTCGCTAGAAAATTCATTAGTGAGAAATTAGAAAATTTGCCTTCAAAAGTTTTAGATGTTTCAACGTTTTTAAATATTTATCATTCAATGGTAGTAAATAACTTTACTGAAAAAATGATCATTGAAGGATTTTCAAAAGTGGGGATTTTTGCTGATAATAATTTAAATGTTTTCAATGATTGGAAAATTGATAATTATAGACGTGATTTTGATATTGTTGGTCCTGCTACTACTAATAAAGACATTATTACTAATAAAGACATTACTCTTAATAATCACGATGAAATTTCTTTAGATCATTTTGACTTCTCATTAATTCCTGCTACTACTACTACAACTACAAATACAACTAATACTAATACTAATACCACTAATTCACCAATAATAGACTCAAGTTTAGCAACTAGTCCCGATACTGGACCTTCAAAACCATCAGTTGCTATCCATGATGACGACGATATTGATTTAAAAAACGATTTATTCAATTCTTTCTTAACTAGCAAGTGTATAATACCCCCAACTAATGAACTTACAAGCCATCATAATCATCGTGACGATAACAATAGCAATCATCATTTAATTAATGATATTATTCATGATGAAACTTTTAATGCTTTAGAAGCATTTGCGGCTAGTAAAAGCAACAATAATAGTCTGAATAATTTATTATCAAAATCAGGGAGTTTATCAAATTCAAATTCTGGTACTAATTTATCAAAAGATTTTATTAATGAATTAATCAAGAAAAATTTTGATAATAACGATAATTTTCAATTTCTTAATACTACGCCTAACGATGATAATGATGATGATACACCTAATAACAATAATAATAATGAGGATTTCTTCCCGCAATACTAGTTGGTGGTTAAATTATTTTTTATTTACTTTACAAATATATATATATATTTCCCTCCATTTCCTTTAAAATTTCCTAATTTAGTAATATGCGAATCAATGCAATGCGCAAGAAAATGCGTTTTGCATTGTCATACATAAAAAGAAAACTGCACTGTAAAACTGATTGGGGTGGATGTACTCGGAAAAATTTCCTCCACCCAAGTCATATTTATAAGGTGGAGCCGACCCATCTAACTAACACACTCTTTTTTTTCGTACTATTGGGACATCGATCCGATAAATTTACATTATAGAATATTTTCACAAAAAGTGTATTTTTTAATTGATTAGCTAGTTAGTCACATATGAATACTCGGTTTGTAATAACCCTATATTCCAGAAGGCGTGATCATATGAGAATTCAACTCCGAAAAACTTAATGAAAAGTGTCAGGGGTATGAACGTTGTGATATAAATAGAAAGGAAAGAATAAGATAAGGGAAAAGAATTAGCTGGTTTTAATTTTCGGTATCTGTGGTTATTCCTTGGTAATATTCTATCAAGGAATTATTGTTAACAAAAATTTATAGGTCCTGTTCTATAGTAATTTCATGTAGTATTATTTTGATCATAGAACTTTCTTAAGCTTTTTAAATGGCCAAGTTTTTGCTTAGTTATGTAATCGTTCAATAATTGATATAAGCTTACATATAACTATCTCATGTCAAAGATTCGAATCGCCTTATTTCAACTCACTTTTTTTTTATTTAGTCATTCCCCAAAAAGAAGCCATCAGGTACATTTCAGAAGATACTCAATATTAAAAAAGCAAAATACTAATAATAATCATAATTCATATCGCACTTCAATATAATTAAAAAATTATTAATTAGCTCATCTTCTATATATATATATATATATATATAAATGATCACAACAAGACCGACCCTCTCTATTAGCAAGTCGTCTCATCTCATGTCGTATAAAGAAATTTCATATCTCATCACACACTAATAATTCATACTATTTTTTTGTTATTTTTTCTTTTTTTGAGGTGGGAATAGTAAAAAAGAAAATTTTTCAATTTTCCAGAAAAAAAAAATTTTTTTTCTTTCTCATTCATTTATTTGAAAAAATAAAAAATTTAATACCAGAAGTCTCTTATATATTAATTATATATAGATAACATATACATCAAGACCATTTCAATATAAATAAAATAAACCTAATTGTTATTTCTTCTTTTGATATTATCCTTTTTTTTCTTTATTCACTATATTGTTTTATATTTTTTTAATTTTTTTTTCTTATTCTTTAGTTTAGTCTTTTTTTTTTTTTATTGAATTTCGTCTGTTAGATCAATAAAAATAAAATAAAAGCGATATACAGTAATAGCAATAATAAGAAATACATGAGTGTCCAAGTAGTCTTCTTTATAATTTTATTCAGGGAATTCGTTTTTGGTCAATAAGCATTTAACCAACTTTTTAAATTTACAATAATAATAATAAATTACAATATTACATAATGGGTAGCGAGGATAAAAAAACTGCTACTAAAGCTAAAGAAGAAACTAAGAAATCACTTCCTGCTTCTTTAGTGCCAGTACAGCCAACACCTTTAAATTCCAAGGATAAAGTGACTCAAAGATTAATAGTAGTATTATCTCAAGCATGTCTTGAAACTCACAAGATTAGTACTGGAGGTCCAGGTAATGATAAATATGCATTATTAAACTGTGATGATCATCAAGGGTTACTTAGAAAAATGGGTAAAGACATTGGGGAAGCTAGACCAGATATAACTCATCAATGTCTACTTACATTATTAGATTCACCAATTAATAAAGCTGGGAAATTACAAGTCTATATCCATACTGCTCGTGGAGTTTTAATTGAAGTCAATCCAAGTGTACGTATTCCAAGAACTTTCAAAAGATTTTCTGGGTTAATGGTTCAATTATTACATAAATTATCAATTCGTTCTGTTGATTCTCAAGAAAAGTTGTTAAAAGTTATTAAAAATCCAATCTCCGATCATTTGCCTACTAAATGTCGTAAAATCACTTTATCCTTCGATGCAGAAGTTGTTAAAGTTAATGATTATTTGAAAACTTTAGATGAAGATGAATCTATATGTGTCTTTGTAGGGGCAATGGCTAGAGGTAAAGATAATTTTGCAGATGAATATGTTGATGAAAAAATCGGGGTTTCTCAGTATCCTTTGTCAGCTTCTGTTGCCTGTAGTAAATTCTGTCATGGTTGTGAAGATGCTTGGAATATTTTATAAAGCAATTAAAACATTTGATTTACTGTTTCTTTTCGTGTCTTGATATAATTAAAAATATTAATAATAAATATTAATATGCTTCTTTTTTTAATATATATTGTAGTACATTTTGTGTGCATTTGATTTTTTGGTTTTTTTTTTTTTTACATGTTATTTTTGTACTATGAACATGCACCAAACAAAAAATTCAAAATTACACAAACAGATATTTTTATATATATAATATCTTATCTGATTATTATTTTAATCTTATCTTGATTGATAGTTTTCTTTCTCTTTTTTTTTTTTTTTTTTTATAAAAAGTGAAATAAAAAATAATTCACTAATCATAATAATTGCAATAATAGAAAAGATACTTTAAAAGAAAAAAAAGAAAGAAAAGAAAAAAATAAAGATACTTATTATATTAATAGAAAATGTCTATCATTGAAGCCCCAGCTGTTTACGCTCAAGAAGCAGCATTAACAGTCCAATCATATCTTTATGAAAATTTAGGCCTTAAAGCATATTTAGATTTCCATAGTAATGATGCTAGTGTTATCCCATTAACTCAAACTCCACAAGCTTATTATGTTAGAAGAGATAGAAAGAATCGTCATAGAGCTGTGAATGTATTTGATCGTTTTGGTAATAAAGTTTATACTATTGAAAGAATGTCACCTTTAAATCCAGTTTGGTCATTAAGGGAATTCCCATCTAGAATAGAAATTGCTACCATTAAAGTCGGATATTTCTCTACTTCTATTGATTGGCATAATAAATTAGGCTTACAACATCGTGAAGTTAAACATGAATCATCTTCAATTTTAGGTTCTTTTAGATCATTCTATTTAAATGATGGTGCTAAATATCAATGGTCTAAAGGTAGTAAATTCTTGGAAAAAGTAGTTAACCCAGGTGGTGGAGATGAAGAAGTCAGAGAAAGAATTGGTAAAGTTCGTTTAATGAGACAATTTAAATTTGATTTTGAATTATTAGTTAACGAAGATAAAATTGAACGTGATGTAGCCTTAGCTACTGCATTTATTTCTATGATGGTTCAATGGGGTTATGGTGATGTCACCGAAACTCGTGGTCCAACTTTTGTTGGTAATTCAAGTTCTAGTGAAGAAAACTAAGCTTACATAGAAAGATATTTATAAATAAAATAATTAGTTTTATTTTAGTTTATTTGTAGTATAATTTATATTGTAGTGAAGAACTATCATTTTGACTATTGATAAATTGGCAATAGTAGTAATGCTCTTCAAAAATCACTACAAATAAATATTAACTTCAATAAAAAGAACAATTTCGAATATAATAATACATTGTGGTTAATTTCAGTAACCTAAATTGTTCACTAAAACAAATCTCGCTTAAGTAATGCAAAAACTAGATCTCAATTTTTCAGAAATCTTAGAAAGTTTCATCTGCAAGTTGCTTATACCTGTGAAATTATTGAACTTTGAAAATCCTTGACTGAATTCTCATGGCCTAATTTACTATATTATAAAATTGTTCATTTAGCGTCAGATCATGGATCATTTGTACTTCTCAAAAAAAATTGTGACAGTTTCATGGTTCATTCGATGAGTACAAATCATCATAAAAAATTGCTAACAAAAGTTGATAACAAAAAAAACTTATGGATCATAGAAGAATATTTCGAATGATAGTAATTACTAAAGAAAGTTCATAATTATAATCAATGCAGTTATATAAATATATTAACACAAATAGTTATAAAAATTAAGATAAAAAAAGATAAAAAAGCAAGAAAGCAAGAAAGCAAAAAGGTAAAAAAAAACTGTTATCTATAAAATCACCAAGATCTATTCAACAGCTTTAATGCATTCATTATGTGTATTTTGTTGTTTAGTTCTCCATTTATCCCATTATTAGGTACCGAGGTGTATATAAGTCATCATCCACTCACTCTTGCACTCACTAATTCTTGCTAAAGGAATGCCCAGCCGCTACCCATCACATCACGTTGAAAAATACTTAATCCGGTGATCTTACTCTCTTTCTTGGGCTGTAAAAAATTCCTCCGTGCGGGCGCGCAACCGAAAAAGAAAAGAGAAAAAAAATCCTCTTACGGAGAAAGAAATAAATGACTAAATAAACAAAATCTTCTCTCGCCCTCTTCTGATGTATTGTTTGTGGTGATGATTTGTTTCGATTCATATTTGATAGGTCGAACAATTCGGAACACTTTTTTTTTTATTTTCTATTTTTTACTTTTTTGCTTTCTTCTTTTCTTTTCTTTTCTTTTTTTTTAAATTGTTTTTTTTTATAAAAATTTTCTTTCTCTTCAATTTGATATATTCTCTTTTAATACCTTATATATATATAAATATATATGTATGTATATATCTTATTGATCATCGAAAAGACCTTAATGAGCTTGTTCATATAACATTACTATTTTGTTTTTGTCTCCTCAATATTTTTAAATCTTTTTTTTCTTTTTGGTTACTTGAAAAATGATTGGAAATTTTAGAAGCACCACCAGATTATTTATGACCTCTTTGGTGAGGCAACAAAAGTTCCATTGCACTAGAATAATCAAACAAGAAGTTAGTAACAATTCAAAAATTAATGAGAATTTACCAATAATCACCTCAAGTTTGAAAATTCATTCTTGTAAAGATTTAGGCGATCGTATTTATCCAAGATACAATCCTTCGAAAAATTCAAAATTAAAGCAATTACAATGGCCCACCAAACTTCGAAATGTTTTCATTTTGAAAAAACCTTATGATGATGATGTTAATGCTGCTATGATTCATGTTGTTCAATATTTAAATAAACATTTCCCTGATGTCAATATTATTTTGACTAATGATGTTATAGAAGATTTATTAAATTCCACTTCTAAACGCGACTCAATCTCCGAAGTCAGTAGCGATGATGTCCCACCACTTGAAGATGCTAACGATGTTAGAGATATTATTAATGGTAATCCTTTAAGGGTTTATACTGGCTCATTCTCTGATATTATTCGAAAAACTGACTTATTGTTAACTCTTGGTGGTGATGGTACTATTTTAAAAAGTGCCTCATTATTCTCTAATAATTTAGTGCCTCCAGTTTTATCATTTTCTTTAGGAACTTTGGGTTTCTTGCTACCATACGATTTCCAAAATTTTGTGGGAGCATTTAAAGATGTTTATTCCTCAAAGGCAAAAGTATTACAAAGATCAAGATTGGAATGCCATATTTTGAAAAGAAACTTGATTAATAAGCCTGGTGCTGCTACGAATACTGCAGTGATGGAGCCGAAAACTGCTAACTTTCCTAATGAAAATATTTTAAAAGTTAATGCGATGAATGATATTGTTTTACATCGTGGTAATGTGCCTCATTTAGCTACGTTGGACATCTTTATTGATGGGGAATTCCTAACTAGAGCCACTGGTGATGGGTTAATAATATCTTCACCAACGGGGTCAACTGCATATTCATTATCCGGTGGTGGATCTATTGTTCATCCCTTGGTTAAATGTATTTTATTAACTCCAATTTGTCCAAGATCTTTGTCATTCAGACCATTAGTGATCCCTAGTAGTTCACACATTATGATTCAAGTTCAAAGCAGAAATGTCAAAGCTAATTACAAACGTCAAAATTCTTACACTTCACAAATCAATAAAAAAGCTCCAAAATCCGTCACGTCAACAAATGGGTTCAATCAATTAAGTACAATTAAAGTATCAATTGATGGGGTACTGTATGTTAATGAATTAGCTGTTGGTGATGAAATTCATATTTGTAATGAAATCGGAACAATATTCATTCCGGGAAGTACTTTACCAACATTATCATCTAGTAGTAAACCAGCAAAGGATATTGAAAAGAAAATTAAGGATTTTGTAGGTGTCGCTGGCGGCATCACTAGTGGGACCATTGTTGAAAATGAACACAAGGGTGTTTATTGTGTTGCTAGATGTGAAAATGATTGGACTAAAGGAATCAATGAGTTATTAGGTTTTAATTCTGGATTTAAGGAAAATCATTCTAGAAAAGTGGATATTGATGAAGATTAATACATGCTACATATAGATATAAACAGAATAAGAAGATATATATATTGCTAATAGATTTTATTCCTTTTTTATTTTATTACTTTCTTGTAAAATACGAGCTTGAACCGAAGTAAGCAACTGAGGAATCGAATACCGTTTCACCGAAATTCAAATATTTTTTAGAATATTCTTTGACGTAAAGATCTGGAATATCATCAACGTTTGGTGTTAATCCAGTTGATCTTTTGACTCCAGCTAAAAACGCAGAAGCTAAAACTAAATCAAATGATATATGAGCTACCTTCCCTAACTATTTATTCCCAAAAAAATGGTTAGTATTCCAACCTTCTTCTTAATTAATATTTATTTTCCTTGGTTATTATTAACTTACAAATGCCATTTTATTTTATTTTATTTTATTTTATATTGTATTATATTATATTCTTATCGTATTTATATGCAATATCTATCTATATATCTATATATATATAGATATCATTAAACGGAAATTGTACATTCAAGTAAATTTTTAAAATCAAATCGCCACATTTTTTTTAGGCTACTTTTCGAACAAATTTCATATGGTTAAAAAATTTGTGCTTACTATTCCTTTAATGCTAATAGCACTCAGAAATATATATATTTTTTTACTGATAACAGTCTCTATATAGGCTCACTCATCCTATAGTAAAGAAGACTATGGCTAGACTCTGTATTTTACATCCAAGTACATCCAAGACTCAATAATATCTTATTTTGATAAGTTATGTAATGAGACAATAAAATATTAATGTAAATAAAATGTCTAGCAATAAAAATTTTCACTCTTTCTCTATAAAAGATTAAGTCATATTCACTTGAAAAGAGATTCATGAATAAATATTGCAAGATATTTAAATATAGGCTGCAGTATCCAGCATTTGTTATTCTGTTTGGAGATAGCATTTGATAGACATGTGTTATATATATGTCTTTCCTTTTTTTATTATTGATTATTATATATAGTATCCACATGAGTGGTACAACACATCAAATTGGGATATTTTACTTTGAAAGGGGAAATTGGGTCAATATAAAATTTCAAATCAAATAATGAAGATTGATGCTCTTAATATTATATCATTCATATGTGTACTTTTTTTAGCAATTTCCAGTGCATTTCCAGTACCTAGTGAGGCGACACTTGAATCAATGGATATTGACCTCACTAAAAGAGGGAAGTTCATGTATGCTGGTTATAAAGAGGTTTATTATCGGAGCACTTTCGAAAGTATCTTAAGAAATGTGGTCTTATCAAAAAGTGAGCTTACAAAGATGATTAAAAGGGATCATTTAGCTATTCAAACCTATATTTTCTTCTAATATCTTATTTTTCGTATCGATAGTCTTGTACAGACAAATACTTCAATAGCTACTATTTATAACAACTCAATTATAATTTTCATATTTAATTAATTATTTTTATTTATGCAGCATAGCGAAAAGTGATGATAGATATTGTACTACGATTAACAATTAAATGATTTTTTTTCTTTTTTATTAATTGTACAGATGTAAAAAAAAAATATGATATTAATAAAATGATATAAAAATAAATAATGAGACCAATGAATAACCCTAAAAATGATAAATGACAAAAAGTTACAAAAAACAAAGAGAAAAATATAAATATAAGAAAAAAATGTAAAAGACGTTAAAGCAGATACTAGAAAAAATCTATGAGAAAATAGTAATAAAAGGACGAAAGTGAAAAATATGATGATGACGATAAGATGTAAAGGTAAAAGGGTGATTCATTTGAAAAAAATAGAAGTGTTTAAATGCTGGCTAAATTGAATTCATCAAAGTTGAAGTTCATCAAATCAGCGTTGAAATCAAAGTTAGAACTAGTAGAAATGTTGGACATGTTGTTGTTGTTATCAGAAGAAGCACCATTGGTGATACCAGTATTGTAAATCAATTTGCCTAATAATTCATTGGAAAGATCAGCATCATTAGAAGTAGCAGGCTCAGATTTGAATTTCTTTGGAACTGGACCGGTAGTGGTGGCAGCAGCAGCAAAATCGTTGAACAAATCGTTAGAAGCAAAAGAATAGTAATCCATGTTATTAACAGGTCCGCCAACAAACTGTTCAGTAGAAGTATTGTTATTAGAAACGACTTGACCATTGTTATTAAACATATCAAGTGGAGATTCAAGTCTGTTAATAATATCTTCTTGATGTTGCATAGTGACTAAACCAGTAGAAACATGATGTGGTGAAGAAGCTTGAGCAGCTGTGGCAGCAGCAGCTTGAACAGCAGCAATTTGTTGTTGTTGGTAAGCGGCGGCAGCAGCAGCAGCAGCTTGTTGCTGAGCGATCATGTTGTTGTTCATAGCATTAGATAAATGTATTCTTCTAATAGAAGTCTTAGCGGTGTCAATGTTATTGACTCTAAGGAATTCCCATAAAATAACAGATCTAATATCACGTTTCATGATATTGACTTTACCACCAGCAGCAGCAGCTGGAGCACCACTAGCACCATTCTTGAAAATGATTTGTTTAATAGTAATAGCACGAATAGCAACGTCTCTGTTTTTTTCATCTTCTTCAGAATTAGTACTAGAGTTCTTGAAAGAAGTGAAAAAAGCATGCCAGAACTCTTGAGCAAATTTAACTTTAACAACAGCGTTCTTAACACCGGATCTAACTTCAGAAGAAATAATTTCAACAGGATCAGTTAATCTAACAACTTCTTGGCCAAAAGAATAGATAACAGTAAGAACAGACCATGAAGATTCATTAACAGAAAGGCCTTTCAAGTTTAAAGAAATAAAAGTGTTATAATTGTTTAAATCCAATTCATTATTAAGTAATTGTTTTGGAATTTGCACTTTGCACATACCATGCAAAGATGGGACACCTTGGTTAGCTAATAATTCAAGTAAGCCAGGGAATCTGCTAGAAATGTTAGCATTCATTTTTAACTTCAAAGAAGTATCAAATTGCTTAGATTTTAAACTAGAGAAAGAATCAGCATTATAAGACATTTGGAAATCTTCAAGAAAAACTTCACAAATATTCTTAACATTGTATGATAATCTTCTTCTTGGAGTAGCGACAGCTTTTCTGCTAGTATCAAAACCAGCATTAGCAAGAGAAATATCACTAACAAGAACGTTATTATTAGCAGTAGTGGTGGTAGTAGAACCATTAGCAAAACAGGAGCCCATAGACTTTTGGAAAGTGATCTTAGAAAAAACTTCTTCAAAAGTCTTTAACAGTTCAGGATCAGAAGGACCCTTGTTAATAAGATCAATTATGTCTTGGTTTTTCTTCAAGTTTTTAATGACTTGAATGTGAGAAGAAACTTGTTTTCTAGTACGGAGTTTACCAGTAGTTTGTAAAATATAATCAGAGATTAATTCATTACGACCACAAGAACGGCCGCTGACTTTAATCTTAGAAAGACCATTCTTTGGAATGATACGAAGAGCTTTTTCAAAAGCATTTTCAACTTCAGGACCCCAAACTTCACTTTCATCAGTGTTATTACGGGAACAGTACATGTTAGCAGCAGCGGCATTAGCTGGCATACCAGGAAAGTTCATAGCAGCAGCGTACTCGTTAAATTCTTGAGGCATAACATTTGGCATCATTGGGGTAGCCACCATGTTATTGTTAATTTGGTCAAAAGTTCTTTTGTTGTTATTGTTAGAAATGGTATAATCGCTGGTGGTAGTAGAAGAAATCATAGATTCATGATCATTGTTGCTGCTGAAAGTAGAATTAGTACCAGTACTAGAACTACTAGAATCATCATTAGAATTTTCATGGACTTGATAAACTTGTCTACCATCATTAGAAATGGAAATGTCAACAATCATTGGCATGTTGTTGTTACCAGTAATATCATCATTAATTATAGAAGACATGATGGAACATAAAATCTTATTGATATTAAAGGATGTGTGTGTGTGTGAATTGAAAGATTGAGATTGAATTAAAAATTTAAGGAATGTAGATAATGGTAAATATTGATTTTGTTAAGTAAAGGAGTGACTGTAGAGTAGTAGAAAAAATTTATTTCTTATATTGAAACTATTTTAATATTATTAAATTGTTTGAAGGAATGACTAGAGTTGAGGAAAACAAAATAATAAATAAAAAAATACTAATCTAATAGAAGAAGATAGATTTTCTTTATAAAGGAATGACTAGAAAAGAAGAATTATGGAGATACAGGGAAAGAAGCAAGATGAAATAAAAATAAAAATAATTAAAAAAATAAAAATAAAACAGGCAAAGGAATGGAGGAAAACGTCTCAATTATATATAATTTTTTCTTTTTATTAGTTATTTTTTATTTATCGCCATATTATTATTACCCATCAATTAACATAAAATTAGAAATAAGAAACAACATATTGTCATAGTGAAAATATCATGGGTAGTAAACAATAGCTGGATTTTTAGATTTTCTTTTTTTTTCTATTTTCGTCTGTCCGTATATTATTAGTAAGACACCAAAATATCGTGAATTACTGACTACCACCGCTTTTCAAAGTTTATTTGCTGTTTCTCAAGACACACATACAGTTCCCTACGGTAAATAAGAGGAAGAAACAGAGAAAAAAAAGATATAAGAAGAAGAAAAAAAATTTGTACTAAAATTCAAATTGTGATAATTGGTGGTAATTAGGGAAATATTTGGTAAAGCTGTTGATTAAATCCTTACGGTTGGGTTAACTGCTATAAATACTAACATATTATATGATCTATTCAAGGGACAGTTATATTTATAGAATTGTGGTTTATTTTTCTTTTGAATCAAAATATATTTAATAACTATTAAATAGACTACTAATAGTTGTGGTATGATTGAATATTGAAACTAAAAACTGAG
This sequence comes from Saccharomycopsis selenospora, assembly GCA_030583325.1. NCBI lineage: Eukaryota > Fungi > Ascomycota > Saccharomycetes > Ascoideales > Saccharomycopsidaceae > Saccharomycopsis > Saccharomycopsis selenospora. The sequence goes on from JAJMHY010000019.1 coordinate 235,318, forward strand.
TTTTGTACTACTAATTTTGAAAAGTTAGAATTCAGGTACAAATTACTATTGTATTCCAAAAGTGAACAATATCTATACTATTTTAGTTAGCAAGTAGTGTCTTTCCTAATATTATATAATTGTAAATAATATGTTTGTTTAATAAGTCGTACATCTATTATAATTTTAATAAGTAGTTAGTCTACAGAAAATACCCTGAGCTATAATTTGGAAGATCTTTTTTCATTGTGGGTGGTGCTGTGTTTGTCAACTGTTAACTGTAATAATAACAGTAAAATACCTGTTTCAAACTGGTATTTTTTTTTTCAATTCTACTGATACTTTGTTTATCACTTTTTTTTCTTTCCTATTTTACATGTCTTAGATAGAGTTGATGATATTTGTTTGTTTACTCTCTTTTTTTTCTGTTTTGCTATTCATTTATTCATTCATACAATATATTTCATCCCTTTATGCTGTTGTGTCTGTAAAGTATTATTATTATTATTATTATTATTATTATTATTATTATTATTATTGTTATTATTATTATTGTTATTATTTTGCACAAATCTATATTATGTTCCTTAACAGCTTGTTATTGTTTTCCGCATTAGGTGAAAAGGGCTGTTGTTAGTTGTGTTTTTATGATTTTCTATTGTTTAGTAATGTCTATCAATCTTACTCATTTTTTACTAACTACTACAGAGGTACAAGAAAAATTTTTTTTCTTTAATTTGCTCACTTTTTGTTCATTGTATGACTCTCTAAAGTTCTAGCTGCCGTACCAATTAATTAATTAGTTACTATAAGTATCCAGGGTACCTGTAGCTATATATACGAAACTTATAGCATTACACAAGATTATTGGACATATTCAGCAGTATGATAGTATGATGATAATGGAGCTAGAATAGTTGGTTCAATATTTCACATTTCTTTTTATTAGTAACCAACTCTTATAGTGGTATTTTCTCTACTGATTACTTTTTTTTGATTATTTCTTTTTTTGTCTGTTTTTTGTCTGCCCTCACATAAACAAAATTTTCACTTGGTACTTACTCACGGTAACTGAATATCAGTTACCTATACAACGACCAGTAATAGCCTAATTTGGTTAAAAATAGAAATCATAGTATTGAATGATCGTTTTGATTACTTTCTTCTTGTTATTTCTTCTATTTTTTTTTCAGTTTTAGGTACCGGGGAAGCTATATACATAAATTAATAACGTTAATATAATAGCATGCTTAATCTCCATAAATTATTACTTTTTCTTTTCTTCTATTTTTAATTTTTTAGTACTACATTTTTCAACATGATTTTTTTTTTATATAAACTGTGTATTTTATAAATAGTATATTAATGGAGCTCCATAACAATCAAGGATTAGTAATATAGTCCATGTATCTTTTCGATGTTGTTACCAGCCATACTTCTTTTTCACTTGTTTACGCTTAAGTTTATCCTGTTTAAATTTATCCAATAAAATTTTTGAGTTATCTTCATCGTTAGCAAATTTTATTAAGCTTGACAATTGGTTTTTACCATTAGCATCATAAGCTTTCAACTGTACTTTGGTCTCTAAATCCCCTGAATCTATTTTCTTTTGATTTTCTTGATAATATTGATTCACATCAAATTCAATATACTTGTTTTCCGTGGTGCTACCTTCATTTTCCATTAATATTCCTATATTGTTATTATCATTATCACTCTCCACATTCGCTTTTTCCTTCTTTTCTCCGAATAGCACTGATTGGTTAATTGAATATTTTGTTTTGCCCTTATTAATAACTTTATCATGTTTTCGCTTTTTCTTTCTTAATAATGAACTTGGAAGGAATAAAGTTTTGGGCACCACGTCATCATCGTTGTCGTTGTCGTTGTCGTTGTCGTTGTCATTATCATTGTCGTTGTTGTTGTTGTTATTGAATATTGATTCCGAATTGAACCTTGGTTTGATCCCACCACCTAGCACACGAGGAGTATTGGTGGTATCACTATTTCCATTTTCAAATTTTTTCGTTTCTCGTGATAATGGGATAGTGTTATGATGTTTTGGTTTTGGTAAGAATTTTAGAACACTATTAGGATTATTGTCTTGTTGTACGATTATTTTGTGTTTATTCAATTCTAATTGTTTCTTCAATCTTTTGCTCTTCTCTTCTAAACTTTCTTCTTCTTCTTCAATTTCAACCTCACTATTTTCCTCATCATCAGAGGATGAATTGTATCCTACTAGCACACCACTCATTTATCTTGTCCTTTCTATTATTATTGCTATATCAAAGTTTTTGTTGATTGATTGATTTAAAAAAAATTTCTTTCTTTTTGTTCATATTTTTTGATGGTGCCAAAAAAAAAAGTTGATGCTCATCGATGCTCGTAACCAAGCTTGGGTTACTATACAATTATTTTGATCCTTTTTATTTTTATATATAATATATTATTGATTCATTTTTTTTTTCGTTAAATGTTATTATCGATTGATTTCTCATGTTTATATATTGACTATATTAACTTGATAGCCCAATATATGAATTTTCCGCACACATGATATTGGGTAATTAGATTAATCAGAAAAAAATCTGGAAAGAAAATTTAAAAAAGAAAAAAAAGCGCACTTAAAGTCAAAAAGTAATAAAGTAAGCACATTTGCTTATCATTCTATAGAATAATATATATTCAATTAAAAGAAATAACAAAGAATGACTACATTTTTCAGAAGAGGTTACTCTTCATTTGTACCATTGGTTTCGGAGACAGGTATTTTAGATGCAATTGGAAACACGCCATTAATAAAATTACCAAAATTATCAAATAAATTAAAAAGAAACATTTACGCCAAAGCAGAATTTGCAAACCCTGGAGGGTCAGTTAAAGATAGGGCAGCTAAATATATAATTGAAGATGCTGAAAAAAAGGGACTAATCGGTGCAGGGGCTACTATTGTTGAAGGTACTGCTGGTAATACCGGGATTGGTCTTGCACATGTTTGTAGAGCTAAAGGTTATAGATGTGTCATTTATATGCCGGACACGCAATCGCCTAACAAAATGGATCTTCTTAGATTATTAGGAGCTGAAGTTCATCCAGTCCCAGCTAAACCTTTCAAAGATCCAATGAATTATAACCATCAAGCTAGAAGACATGCAGAACTGTTAACTAATGCAGTATGGACTAACCAATTTGATAATTTAGCTAATCGTCAAGCTCATATTGAAACCACTGGTCCTGAGATTTTCAAGCAATTGAAAGGTAAAGTTGATGGGTTCACCTGTTCTACAGGATCTGGTGGTACTTTTGCCGGTATCACTAGATATTTGAAAGATCAATTACATGATAAAGTTAAAATCTATGTAGCCGACCCACCGGGCTCTTGTGTTTATTCATATGTTACTACAAAGGGTCAATCTTTAGATAATTCAGGGTCTTCATTTACTGAAGGTATTGGTCAAGGGAGAATCACTGATAATTTAAAACAAGACATTGGATTAGTCGATGGTGCCTTGAAAATTCCTGATGAAGAATCTATTTTCATGTTGTATGATTTATTAGACACTGAAGGGTTATACGTTGGGGGTACTTCGGCATTAAACATTGTTGCCGCTACTAAATTAGCTAAACTTTTACCAGAGAATTCTAATGTTGTCACAATTATCGCAGATACTGCTCATAAATACGCACAAAGAAATTTCAGTCGGAAATGGTTACAAGACAAAAAGTTATTGGATAGTATTCCAGAACATTTGCAAAAATATATTGTACTTGCCTAAGAAGAAGGTAAATAATAATCAAATAAATAATATGATATTGCAATTAAGCCTATTCCTGTAAGAATCAAGGGCACTGCTTTTTCGAACCTACTTGGATAACCTCTTACTACCCCAGTGATTGTTAATAGCATAGATGTTGTTAATCCAATTGGTAGTCCGATTTTTTTATTATTATGGCTTATTAACCAACCAGCTGTAGCATATATTACACTGAAAACACCTGAACTTATTAATGATGCTACTGATTTCTTCTTCATGTAGCCTATAGATCCACCAACTATCAATAACCCAGCGACTATATAACTGATTGGGAATCGTACATGATAGAAATAGGACCAACTGAACAGAAGTATACAAATTATGAAGAATAAAATTATTAGCACTGACCGTATTCTACGTTTCCATGGCCTATTCAATATTTCTCTAGTACAGTCCCTATTATGTTGGTGTATCTCCTCATGAGCTAACAAACTTTCTATATCTTCGTCTTCAGACGCATTTATTGGCATGTAGTCATTGATTCTATTTAGTTGCTCAATATCACCATTAACTGGATTTTGGAAAACTCCAAAATTCTTCGGTGGTGGTTCATTCTTTATTAACGGAGTTGTTTCACTCATACTCTGATAGCTTTATTCACATATAAAAAAAAAGTATATGTATTTTTTAACTCTTCATTTTTGTGGATATCTATCAATTGATTGAAGGATATTCTATTTTTTCTTCTTTGCTATATTAGAAAAATAAAAGTTTTATTTTTGCCCTCAAAGCAGTGTAGCATCGCTCATAACACTCAACATATAGAGCTGGCTTACAGATCTAATAAAATACTTAGAAAGAAAAAAAAAAAAAAAATATATATATATATATATATATATATGTATTACTTTTTAGTAAAACTTAGATAAATTAATTGATATTCATCAATATCATAAATAATATCTTCTGATTTGTCGTAATTATCAATTTGACAATTTCTTAGTAAAGATTGAGAATGGCAATCATTTTTTGATTCAAATATTGAAAAAGAGAATTTCTTAGGACTGAAAATTTTCAAAATTTTTTTTAATACTGTTAAATTATCAGTATTTAAATCAATGGGATTAACATTAGTCTCAAAACTAGCATAAGACCAACCATTTTCCGGAGTTATATGGAAGGTATAGTAACTGTCGCCATTAATGATGGAATTCGAAGAAAACCCACAAGGGTTAAAACTAAATTGATCATGAACAATTTGGTCAGTGTCATAAATAGAATCAAGTTGAGCCTTTGCCATAGTCTTTAAGCCTAATTCATGGCCATTTAAATGTTTTTCGTCGTCATAAACATGGAATAAATGAGACTTGGCTGGACATAATTGAGTCATTAATACCTCAAAAGTTTGGTCTTTAAAATTGTCAATGAGTTGAGTCTTATTGGCTGTGGTTGCTGTGAATAAATGCCAATTATCTTTGATATCATTGCCAATAACATACGATTGCCCATTTTCGAAGTAATCATTTAAATGGTTAACTTCGTTTTCCCAAGTTTGATGTAATTCAATTTGTTTATGAGGGAAAATGTAAGCTCTTCTAGAGTAAAAAATTTTAAATGGTTGATCAACTCTTAAATCAATACCGATGTATTCTTTGACTAATTGAAATAATTTTTCTAAACAAAGTAAAGTAGTAGTAGTGCCACAAGTTTTCAAGATTAGCTTATGATTAAACACAAACAAAGAAGATTCGGATAATAAATAAGAATCCAAAGAGTTTGCTTTGATTTTTGATAATATCTTGCAGTTAATTGATTCTAATAAATCTTCAATTTTGTCCAACGGAATGGATCTGAGCCCTCCACCATTGGAGAAACTATCAGCTGTAGGGGCAATCCAAAGTTCAAGTAACTTTTCAGGACCTTCAAATGCATCCGTTGAATCTAAACCATCAGCGACTTGGTGGTTAATAAAGGAGCCGCCACCAATACTTTGAGTCATATTTCGAATTAGTTTTTGTTTTTGTTTTTGTTTTAGTTTTTTTGTGCTGTGCAAAGAGTATTAAAAATGTTGCAAAAAAATGTTATCTAGGTTTTGAAGGACGAGTGATTAAATATAAAAATTCCCCTGACATAAAAGATTCAAAAATATTGATCACTTCAATATTTTTAATATATTTAGATATTGTAATGAGTGTTTGCTGTAATATATATAACTATATATATTTATATACTATGTGATTTTTCACAGTAATGAAAAATTTTTGATATTCAAAAAGAATATGAATCATCATATATCTACTTTCGAGAAATCAAATCACTGAATTTTTTTTTTTCTCCAAACTAAAAATCAATGAAAAAAATTTTTTTCTGTTCTTATACACAAATTAGATTCAATTTAATTCTGGGAAAATAAGTGAAAACATTTGCTAGACTCTTTATTTATTTATCCATCTACTTGTTTATTGCACCTTTGAATCATTGGTTGGATAAAGTGTCTCATCTGAGAATCGTACTAAAATATTCCACTATTTATACCAATAATTATCAATAATGTCTTTATACCTTCTATAATTATTCATCACTCAGATTATTGTCACGTGTATTATCATGTGATGTGCATTGAAACTTGTACCGGTATTCTGGGTTTTTTCCTTTTTTAGATGAACCCTCGGAACATGAGCATATACAGTACAGGTACTATTTATAAATGAAATAATATAGATAATATATGTAAATAAATGAATAAGTGGGTGGACCCCATTAAATAATAATTGTTATCATGAGTCAATGAAGTAGATATATTTAAGAAAGAATCCATAATCTAAAAGAACAATTAAAAAATTAAAATTTGAAATTTAATCGCGAAACAAAAACAAAATAAAATATATAAAAAAATGCAAAAAAATTTAAAAAAAAATAAAAAAATAAAAAAAAAACTGAAAGAATTTATTTTTTTGATTTTATAATGATTATCCATTTCTTTTAACTATTTTCAGTATTTTCATTTTATTCATTTGTTTCTATTAGTTTCTCAACATTTTCTTGAATATTAATAAATTAATAATAATAACGTTTTGATTTATTGCAATGGTAAGTCTATACATGAAGATTCTCCATATTGGGTAATTTTTCAATATACTTTTGTTATATATATATTTTTTATAGATATATTTTTTATGAATATCGGCGTCTATAGCATACTAACATGGATTTTTTTAGGTACTATACAAAAGAAAGCCTGTAATATATCAAAAACTTCCTCCATTACCCGAGAATCTTAATATTAAGGTATGGTATATTCCTGAGACGAAAGAATGGTTTTTAAATTATGACGATTACTTAACTAGATTGGATTATTATCAAAGAAAGAAATTTGTCTGTGAAATCACTGGGAATTCATGTTTTACCTATTTCGAAGCTTTGGAGTCTGAGAAAAACGAAATGACTAAAGTTGAACAGCATTTCCCGGAAGCCTTGAAAGAGCCTGTTTTAAGATATTTGCAATTCTCTACAATTTCCAGATTAGACTCATTGGTTGATAATGTCTATTCCAAATTTAAATCAGATTTTTATCCAGGTGAAAATGTCTTAGTCAAAGTTCAAGATATGAAGAAAGCAGCAAAGATCAAAGAAAAGGCTAAATTCAATTCTTTGATTGATGCTGATGGTAATGTCATTCAGCCTGGTTATTGTAAATATAGAGTCTCTTTTGTTAATTCAAATAATACTGGTGGAGAGTTAACCGTTGATGAACATAATATTTCTAGGGACCGTTCGCATTTCACTAAGTGGTATGTTAAAACTTTTATCAAATTAAGTGTTTCAAGATCAACAAAAATTGGATCTCCTTGGGTTGTACGCGAAAGATTCGCTAATAAATATAGAATTCCTTCAGAATATCCTCCTGAGTTGATCCATTTTGCTCCAAAAGTTTTTGACGATGATAGTAATGATAACAACGATGAAAATTTCAGCAACAACAACAATAATGATGAACATGATTATGATGATAGCAACATCTCAGATAATAATAACAATAGCGAGAATAATAATGACGCCGGCACACTTAAAAGAAAAAGAGGTGGTCAAAAAGGTGTTAAGAAATCAAAGAAATTAAAGAAATTAGATCCTAATAACACAGAGGCCCCTAGTGCTGAAGGTATTCCTTTTCCTCCTCCCCTTCCTCCTGTTCGTAAGGAACCTGGTAAACGTGGTCGTAAACCAAAGAAAGTTAATCCTGATTTACCTGTTGTTCCTCGTGTTCCAAAACCTAAAGGTAGACCATCAAAGGCTGCTCAAGCTGCGGCGGCTGCGGCGGCGGCTGCTGCTGCTGCTCAAGCAAATGGTGGTGATCCTGGCAATGTACTAAATTTTTCAACTGATACCAACAATAAACTTCCATATCTTCAACCTTTACTTCCTCATACAGGCAAAAATATTGATGCCAGCAATAACACTAATAATACTAATAGCAATAACAATAATAATGACCCTCAGAAGATAGAGGCTGGTACTCCTCAAGTTGAAGTTGATACTACTCCAATTGTAGTCTACAACGGCCCTGAACCTCCAAAAGCAAGTGTAGTAGCCGTTAAAGGTAATAAAGAATTGGCATATTTACAAAATCCAAATTCATACTTGGAATGTTTCGCTCCAAAGAACTCTATTGTCGAAGATTTACTTATACCAATCCCTCAATCTAATAAAACTATTAATGAATATTATTCAGGCTCTATTGGTAAAATTCCTCAAGGTTCTATCAAAAATTGTACCCCTGAAGCTTTACAGACTTGGATTTTTTATCAAATTTATAGGAATGCTTTGATTATAAATACTTTCACCTTTGATGATTTTATTAATTGTTTTGAATTCAAGAATATTAAAAATGTTCAACTTATAAATGAAATTTATTGTTCTGCTTTAAGTTGTTTTATGCTATCTTCTGGTGAAAATCCAAATTTAAGAACTAAAGGTTATGAAATGGCTTTCGCAGAAGCCGAGGCAGCTGCTACTGATTCTGATATCGATGATCAAAAATTGAAAGCTGCCGTCGCAGAAATACTAAAAAAAAATGGTTCTTCATTATCTGATAATAATAATGATAATAACAATGATAATAATGATAATGAATTCCCGGTTGCTACTAATGGGGATTATGAAAATGAAGATTATTTATTATTCACAATTCCTCCTGACTATAGTTACTTTGATGAATCTGAAAGTGAAGATGAACTGCCTGAGCCTGTTGATTTGAAAAAAGAAGATAGCAAGGATGATAAACTTAATGATTCAAAATCTGAAAATGTTAAAGATGAATCTCTCAAAGTTAAGGATGAAAATAAACCGGTTAAGAAAGAAGATGTCAAAGAAAAAAAGAAACATAATAATAAAGTTAAACGTGTTGCTAAAAATGATTATGGTTTAGACTTTGATATTTATAAAAATTTTGAATTTGATACAGAAATTCCTGACGATATAGTTGAAAAACTTAAACTTCGAATTAAACTTAACAATCCACAAGATAGTGACAACTCAGATGATGATGGCAAGGAGGATGAGGATGAGGAAGAAGAAGATCATGATGATTATTATCTGCCTGAAGATAATGTCCATAAAGTGTTAACTTATAGAAATATTTCATGGCAAGAAAGATTATTCAAACGTAATTTCAAAGATGGCTACTGGCAAATTATTATGCTTGGTATATTATCATTAGTAGAACATGTTGATAAATACAAGCCAATAATCAGAGAAATCAGGATGACTTTGGCTCCTAAAAATGTCAGTGCAGTGTCTCCATCTTCTGTTTTAAATAATTTTAATAATAAATTATCGGCTGAGTTGAAGATTAAAGCATTGGCTATATTATGTGAATTATTAGTCGAAGGTAAAATAATTCGTACTTACATTGATAATGCTATGGAAGAATCAACTAAATTAAGAAGAGATCGTTTAGATGTTATTAGAGTTTACAAGGCAACAATGGTTCAAGCTAGAGATCTTAATGTTGAATGTAATACTGATCTCTTAAATTGGAAAAATAAACCCACAGGTGGTGCTAATGAAAACAATGGCACTGCTTCTGCTACTAATACTGCTACTTCTACTAACAACAATAACAATTCTGCAAATAATAATGACGATGAGTCTAATAACACTGGTAAGAAAAGACGTCGTAATTTTACATTAAGAAATGAAGTCACAGAAGATGAATTGGCATACAGTAAAGAGAACCCAGAATTTGCGGCAAAGATTGAACAAAGAGCAGCAAAGATTGCTACTGCTGAAGAACTTAGAAATAAAAGAAAGAAAATTGAAAAAAAATTATCAGAAATTGATAGTCAAAGAATTAAATTAATCGGTAAAGATCGTTACTATAACAGATATTGGTGGTTTGAAAACAACGGGTTACCTATTTTAAATTCTAGTAAAACTAATTCTAAAGACAATAAATCCAATAATAAAGATGATGAAGCCGAAGATTCTGATGATGAAGGTGATAATGAAGGAAATAATAGTAATGATATTAGTGATGGCGGTGATGTTTATCTCATGGGGAGACTATGGGTTCAAGGTCCTAGTCATGATGATGGTTTCAGCCTTTTAAAAGTTATGGAAAAAGATATTACTAATTTCTATAAATTGAAACACTATTTGGAAGATAAATTGGATGAAACTGTTATTTATTTACCTTTTGAAGAAGATTCTGACCAAGAAGGTTCTAAAGATAAAGATTCAAAGGATTCTAATGACACTGAAGAATCTAAGGAAGAAAAATCCGAGGTATCTAAAGAAAAAGGCGTTATTAATTCTAATACTACTACTAAAGATTTAATTAAATTGCCTAAATCATTTATTATCAGTGCTAGAGAAATTTTTGATTTGCAATTTTTAGATTCAGAAGTACTAGATGCCAACGGTAAAAAATTAATAGACTTGAAAATTTTTGAAGAAACTACTGAGCCAATAAAAGAAGAAAAGGCTGAGGAAAAATTTAAATGTGAAGAAAAACCTAAAGATGATACTGAAGAAAAGCCTGAAGATGATACTGAAGAAAAGCCTGAAGATGATACGGAAGAAAAGTCTGTTGAACTAACCCCATTACAAAGAAAATTAATTGAGGAAAGATATTGCACATTATTATCTTCAGATATATGGAAATACCTTGATACCAAACTTGAAATTAAATTACTTATCAAATGGTTAAACCCATGGGGATTAAGAGAGTCTGCATTACGTAAAGAATTAATTCGATTAAAAGACACCATTGAGAGCTCTATTGGAGCTAAACGTAAAGCTCTATTAATTGATAATCCTTCGCCAGAAGAAGTTGAGCTTGCTAAATCAATTAAAGAAACTATAATCTCTGATACTGAAGATGATGATAGTGAGGATAATGATGATAATGAGGATAATGAGGATGAGGATAATGAAGACGACGATGAATATGAGGACGAAGATGCAAATGAGGACGAAGATGTCATATCACTGAGGGGCCGTCATACTAGAAGATCCATGGAAGTTAAAAGAGAAAGCTCCAGATTAAAATCTAAATCTAGAGCGGCTGCTGCCTCTACTAAAAAGAGTAGAGCTAATACAAGGGCTGCAAGATTAAGATCTAAGAATGAAGCTACACGAGTATTTAAAAGAGAAGCTTTAAGAAAGAAACATGATGATCATGAAAGAAGAAAAGAAAAATTACAAGATGATATTAAACGTCTTGAACAATTAGTTGCTGATCGTGGTAAGGATCGTTGTTTAGAATGGACTAACTCTTACGCTAAGAATAGAATAGGCCATACCCATTATGAAGGTTTACCAAAAGTTACAAAATCTAAAGCCAATAATGGTAATAAAAAGAAAGGAAGACGTTAACGATAATATAATTTATAATAATATTAATATTTAATAGAAGTTTTTTTACGTTATTTTTTTGTGTATTACATTCAGTTTATATTCTTATGCTTTGTTGTAAGTACTCCACGTGAAATAGAAAAAATAGAAATATAACAATACGCGTAAAAAAAATTATTTTTTTTCTTACAAAAAAATTTAAAAATAAATAAAAATAAATAAATTTTTTTCGTGTTTTTTTTTTCAAGATATTTATTTATACCAATAACAATATTAATCAATAATAACAAAAGTAGCCACAAAAAAATGAATAATATTCAGAAGCAGTTGGTTTCAAAATTTAATATTGATCCTAAGGATACTGATGTCATCGATACATGTATTAATTTGTTAAATGTGTTCAGCATTGACGTTGAGGAGCTCTTCATTAACTGGGAAACATTCAGTATTCAAAAATCTTCAGAAGAATCATCACCAATATTAAACGAACAAAATTTAGCAGAATTGCAACAATATATACTCAAGAATATTGAACGAAGAAATAAAAATTCAGATGCTACTCCATCATCTAGTAGAAAGGGCAAAAGAATGTCCCTTTTATCAACTCCAATGTTTGATAGCATTTTACCATCGACTCCAAGAACTCTTAATAAACGTAAATTAGTCGCATCACCTTCACCATCAAGTTCAATTGCTGCTAATAAAAATCGCAAATTAACATCATCGATGCTTGCATCATCCTCTCCACCTCCTTCAGAAAATGATTATGATATTGATTCAATAACTACTCCTTCAAAACCACCACAACTAGAATCACAGCTTTCACAAAATATTAAGCAGGATACTGGTTCAATTTTAGCTACTCTTAATAATCATATCACAGCTACTATCGTTGATGACACTACTAGTGAAACCGCTAATAATAAAGTTTCATTAGCATCAAATTTTGATCCAAAGAAATATAAATTTAGAATAATGAGACAAAAACTTCTTGAAGCTAGTGATTTTTTGGATGATCAAATCGATCAATTTGCTGAATATATTACATCCACAGTACCAGATTTAACTATTGAAGATATTGGTAATCCAAATGTTATTAGTCAAGAAGATATTTTCACAGTTGGAAGAATTGTCCCGGACTCACCAATGGCCTCATATGATGAAAATTTAAATTTTGATTCTCTTTGTTTGGAAACTTCTAGAAGTATTGGTATTGGTGAAAGAGTCAAGCTCAATTTTGCCGCTAATGACAACAACACCAAAATTGGAGTTTTTCCAGGTCAATTAATCGCGGTTAAAGGCCGTAACTCAAATGGTAAATTTTTCACGGTGACAGAAATTATAGAGACGCCACTCTTGGGTTCCCCAACTACTCCAAAGGATGAGCTTTTGAGTTATTATACTAGTGGTAATGATTTAAAAGTCGTGGTGACATCAGGACCTTATACCACAAGTACTGATTATTCATATTCTCAATTAGAAGCATTCATTGAACAAAAGATAAATACAGAAATAAAACCTCAAGCAGTGATAATGTTTGGACCATTTGTCGATTTCACCCACCCAAAGATTGTGGATGGATCAATTGACACATATTTCTCCAATGGGTTTGGAAGTAGTGGTGCTGGTGGGCCAAAGACTCTTGATGATATTTTCAAACTTGTACTTACGCCGATCCTTAAACGTATCGATTCAAACATTCAGGTTATACTTATTCCTCTGACTAAAGATGTATCGGCAAGTCACACGTCATACCCACAAGATTCATTTGATCGTAAACTGCTTCATTTACCAAAGAACTTCAAATGTTTCCCTAACCCAGCATCTTTCCAATTGAATGAATGTCTCTTTGGGGTTTCTAATAATGATATTTTCAAAGACTTGAAAGATGTTGTGTCTGAAGAAACTGCACAAGTCAATCGGTTTGATAGAATTGCGGGTTATGTTTTACTGCAAAGACGGTATTATCCTTTGTTCCCAGGAGGAATCAATCATCAAAGAATCAAGCTTCCATCTCCGCCGCCAGAGCAAGACCCTGATAGCAAACATCCCAAATATGATATTCAACAAGTATCAGGTACCGATTTGGAGATTCCATATATGGGGTTAACGGAGTTCACGGATGCAACCCCAGATATATTGATCATACCATCACAACTAAAATATTTTGCTAAAGTGGTTAAAAATGTTGTGGTTGTCAACCCAGGACAGTTCATGAAGCCAAAAAGATTCGGGTCGTATGGAGTACTAACAATCAATCCTCCAAAAATAGATCAAAATGTCACTAAGGTGGAAAACGATTTATACTTGCATGATATTTGGAACAGATGTAAAGTTGATATTATAGGCTCATAAACAGATAAATAAGTAAGTAGCAATGCACATGTTCTTGTTTGTTATTGTATACATCTAAATTGTAGTAGTTTGCGTGATAATACAAGGGGTTGGCATAAATGTCAAGTGATATTTTATAAGAATAGAATATTCTCGACTAATTTTACATAAAATATTTGACACAAAATTGCTATAATTGCGTATTTTGTAAACACCCTTGAGGATCATACTACTATAAAAGTGCAAGAAATATTAAGAAAAAATGCCTCTGTGTGAAAATCCTCTCAAAGGGGTTTTGTTGTTTGAAGGCTCCCTGGATCTCCGTACAAGCCTAAAAAACTATATTCATATTTTCTTCTCCCTGGAAATTTCCAGAAATTTCCCATATGTGCGTCAAGGATTTTCTCGACATAGCAAACATAATCGAATTATTCTTTTAATGAAAATCTCAACTATTTAAAGAGTTACCAATCTCCATTTTCTGATTATTTATCTTCAGTTCTTTTTTATTTTATTTTATTTTATTTTACTATAAACAAATCATATTAATTTGATCGCTTTACTCTACATTTTATTTCAAACACAAAACTACATTTTTATTTAATCATGTCTTTATTTTTTAACAACAGTCCATTTTGGGATTTCTTTGATTCCTTTGGTAACGATTATGATAACATCAGAATCTCTCCAACTAGAAGAATTGCTGGTCCTGGTGCTAACGACGAATCTGCTGGTAAGGGTAATCAACAAGTAGCCAAAACCGACGACAATGATAGCAATGCTTTATTTAGAAGCTTCTTCCATGATCCAGTGTTCAAGCCAGATTTTGATCTTGTTCCTCCAGTCGATTTGATTGAGAAGGACAAGGAATTTGAATTACATGCTTCAATTCCTGGTGCTTCAAAGGATACAATCAATTTACATTTTGATAAGGACACTAATGAGTTAACAATCAGTGGTACTGTCCCAGAAGTCAACGTTGAAGAAAACGACGAAAAGGGCAACAAGTATTATAAAGAAAGAAGAACTGGATCTTTTGAAAGAAAAATCAGATTTGGTTCAAAGGCTACTTTGGATGATGACAAAATCAATGCCAATTATGAAAATGGTGTTTTAAGCGTCACTATTCCAAAGGTTGAAGCTAAAGAAGAAAAGCCAAAAGTTAAGAAAATTGCTATTAACTAATTATGAACAAACATTAACCTGCTAATAATAACAAGCTAATTATTATCATTTACGACTCTTTTTGAACAAAAACATATATATTTATTTATATAGGATTATATAGGATTATAATATAATCTTAATTGACTAATTTTTTTGATTCGTAAACACATTTTTTTTTTTTATTGAACATTAGACTCTTTCAGCAGTCCAGATGGATAAATGGCAGATACCTTTTATGACATCGGTGATTAACCAGTAAGGCACTGCACTTTCGGCATCATTTTCGATAGCGATATCTAAATGTTCTAATTCCTGATCTCTAAATTCCTTGATAGTAGCCATTAATCCAGTAATTTCTTTACTATTCAAACCAGCATTGTTATCAAAACTTTCCCCATTATTAACATCAACTAATTTAGGTTCTTTGAAATCATTCATTAAAACTCTTAATTGTTCATTATAATGACCACCTATGACAGTTTCCACAGCAACGGTACAAGCCATAGCTGCTTCCTTGGAAATAGCCCCTGTGATGAAACCAATTCCAATAGCCCCAGCTCTCCATAGTGGTGTTAATATTGAAGGTCTCACTCTATGTTTCACCTGTAATGCATTGAAAGTATTATGATGATGAACTTCTTGTTCCCACATATGGTTTAAAGTTTCTTTTAAATGAGGATACTTATTAACGAGCGCAAAAATTTGACCTTGGTAAATATAATTAGCACCTAATTCCCCAGCTTGGTCAACTCTTATTACCCTTTCTAAGAATTTTTGTTTATCACTGTTTAAATATTCGAATTTCTTATTTTTCAATAATTCATCATTGGCTTTGAACTCAGCTTCTTTCTTAGCAATTTCGTTTAATTTTTCTTGCTTCTCATTGGCTATTTGTTGAGAAATTTTTGATAAAGTTGAGAAGTTTCTACTTTTTATTGGGCTTCTTTTGATACAATTCAACATGGTTAATTATATTACTATTGTAGAGTATGGACAACATATATAAATAAATACACTAATAAAGAAAATGGATCTGATCTTTTTCATCATTTTCTTATTTTTCTTTTTGTTTTTTTTTTTTTTTCAATTTTGTCATTTGCGATTTTTTCAAACCAAAAGTTTCTCTTTTTTTTCATTTATTTTTGTCATCCGATTTTTTCTTTTGTCCTGTTTCCTTATGGATATAAAGGTGCAATTAAATTGGGAATTTGAACAGTTTATAAGAATCAGAGTCTTTTAAAGCTTTCAATTCATTGGTTATTAAAGATTTTTCATTGATATTACTAGTACTGATGTTAGGAATGAATCCCAAGATATATTGCCTTACAACCACTTGAAATTTTCTTTTACGTCTCATCAATTTGTCCAAAATTTTTTCACGAAGTCCACAATTGATTGATAGATATGCATTTGAATTCTTCAAGAGATTCTCGACATTCTTCAATAATATATCTTTGACTTGTAATTGTTTGTCATAGTTTGCAAACATTGGATTATATATTCTTATCACGTCGATATCTGCTCTTGTGGTTAATATTAATACGATCTTTGATATTACGGTAGATATCTCCGAACTGTTATTGGCATTTAATTTGGCATCTTGTCTAACTTTAGCAAGTTTTTTAACTAATGAATCTTGAGATCTTTTATAATATTGAGAAATTGTTGATAATAATTTCCAACTACGCTCTATGTTCAATGGTTGGTTTCTGAATCTATCATAAAAATTTTGTAAATTGTCTGCGATTATCAGATATTTTTCGTCGTCTAAATCAGTTGATTCGTTATTCAACGATTCAATGATTGATTGTTGATTCCATAAATCTAATAATTGTTGTAAATTGTCTGGCGAAATTTGTAATCCATCAATTGAATTTTTGACAAGTTTTAAGTTTAAAATATCGTCTTGCTCTAATGGTTGAAGTATATCGTTTGGTTTATAATTAATGAAAAACTTATCTACTAAATTATCAGATACAATATTTATATCATCGATAAAATTACTGATTAACTCTTTAAGTTCTGGGGTTATGCTATAATTATATTTTTCATTTATATTAATTGATTCAAATATTGACTGTACTAATGAATAACTTGATATTAAAGTTTCAAAAACGGTAGCTGGAACAATTGATGCTTGCGACAGATATTCATCATCGTCACCCTCTTCTTCTAATTCTTCTTCTTCATGCCCTTGGCAATTATTACAGTTATCTTGACAGTCTTCGCCACAATCCCTTTGACAACTTGAATATACTTCATTAGTTAATTTTGAAAGTTCTGAGACTTGATATTCAAGAATTTCCATAAATAAACGAATACAATTAGAAACTGCCTCATAAAATTGATTTGCAGTTAAATCATCTTCTTCAGAATCTTCGATTATTTCCATGTAAACTAAGCAACTATTATAAAATAAATCCCATGGGAAATATTGTTCTTTAGGAACTCTTAAATCTCTATAAGTCTTAATAGCAATTTCATGGCATTTTAAAATTTGTGGCAATGATTGAACTATTGAATGGTCATTACTAATTACGTTATTGATATTATTTAAATCATAATTGAAATCAATGATATCATCTTTGATAAATTCATTGAACACTGTAAATACTAGTCTTGATGAATTATACACAGAATCAAGAATAATTGGTCCATATTGATTTCTATCATTGATTGATAAATCATATGCTTGCAAATAATATTCATAAGCTGTCTGATAAAATCTTAAACATTTTGATAAATCTGATAATATAAATCTGTCTCCAGATTCTTCTTCTTCAGTTCCTTGATCTAAAAATTCTTGAGGTGTAGTTAATACACTGACATTTTGCTTTTTAAAAGTTTTCTTCTTTCTCTTTGAATGTAGTCTCTGCGTATTAGCCATTTTTTTTCTTTTTATTTATTTTAAAATTTGCTTGCTTATTCCCAATCCTCTTTCAAATGTATAGAATCCATCTAAAAAAATTTTTTTTTTATTTTTTTTTTTCATTTTTTTTTTATTTTTTCTTCTCTTTTTGATGCGTTAATTTTTTCGAACATATATAGTAATTCACTATTTGTTATTGAACGCTTCAGTTAGAGTAATACTTAAAAAATATTATAATGTTTTCTATTCTAATGTTTAATATTTTAATGTTTACTATTATCTTAATTCGTTTTTTTGCCTTAATTAATTGGTAACTTGTTTTATTCAATTAGTAAGTATTTTTTATTTGTTCTACTATCCAAGTTTTGTTAAAGTGTTATTGATTCAGACACATATAGATTATCACAATTATTATTCATATAATCTATTATATTTGATATTTGATATTTAATATGGTGATATTATATAATTAATATATAATTATTTTTTTTTTTTTATTTTTTTTTTTTTTTTTTTTTATTGTAAATAGTTCTTTTAAATATAAATAAAAATATTTGATTAAAAAATATAAAAATAATACATAAAAACATAAAAACAATAAAATAAACAACAATAAATCAAAATAACAATAACATAACTATCTGAATAACATAATATAATACAAATATATAACAGTGTTATCTATGAACACAATAATAATCACGAATCTTTTTGTCTTTCTTTCGAAGTTGTTCCATCCTGGACTTTAATCTTAAAGGCTTACTATAATTATTATTTGCTAAACAATTTAATCAAGCAGATGACACATAAAAAAGAGATATAAACTATTACTATGTAATTTATTTACATATATAATTTATTTACGTAGATAATTGGATGTCATTATTTCTTTTATATGTCTGTTATTATAATACAAAACAGAATCAAATTAATCCCAACATGCATAAAAATAGATGCAGAACAGTAAAAGTCATATGATAGTAGCATACATATGCATGCATACATAGAATAGTATAGTTTCACCATCACGGTTCGCGCTTTTGTGATATCTTATATTATTTTATTGTAGCGAATTCAAATACTAAAATGTCTTGAAAGATTTCCAGAAAAAAACCCGGCCTTATAGAGATAGTTAGGTATATAATAAAAACAGAAAAAACGTGTATAACTAAAAAAATTCTATATACAATTAGAGAATTTTTTTTAACGCTTACATCAAAAGATAATCGTGCTTTTTCTTTTTTCTGGAATCAAGTTGAGGCCTACAAGCAAATTGCTGCTAAAATAACTATGGTTAAAATGCTTTTCAAAAAAGGGCTAATAATCGATGAATTAGCTCTCTTTGTTATTTAACCGTACAAAAAATTCATTAGTTTACTGTACTTTCTATATATTTAACCGTTTTGGATGAAATTGCGATTCGCTATTGTTATTTTAATGGAAGGGCAAATTTCCCTGTTAGTAATACTAATCACTGATATAATAATAGCTTAATTAATCTCATTGACTAATTAATTAACTGTATAGAGAGTTGCTATATATATATATTTCGCTCTGGGTCTAAAAAATTCTCGCTACAAAACCCGTATTGTTCTACAGCTTTTTTAAGTTTTTAACTGCAGAAGAACAATAGCTGGTTAAATAAAATTTGTTTTAGAAAAAGTTTCCAATTTCCATATTTGTCCAAGAAAATACCGTATTATATTGACTTATTGTTATAAGAAAAGAAAATCTTCTTTTTGTATAACCCCAAAAGTTCTATACCCAAGAGCACAAAATACCTATCATTTCTTTCTGCCAATAATTAATACTACTTGGTATCTTAGAATACTGCGCTCAATAATACATTTCTTTAATTAACCATATAAAAATACACGTAACGCAAACACACAAAATCAAATCGAAAATAAATCTTTGATATGGCTTCAATTTATTCAAACTAGTGCGGTTATTTAAAATAGAAAAACCAATAAAAAAAGGAAACTTGCATTTCGAATATTCTATTTTTGCGCAGGTAAGCCAAATAGAATAATAGGAGTTGTACACTGTAAATCCATTTTAGTCTATAGAGTGGACAAATGGTAAAAAAAAGTAACGTAATGGCACTATGGAAGAACATATTTTATGGTAAATATTCGAATTTTGCAATTAAGCTTCCATTTACGGATGTGCATAACTTTGATAACGCAAAAAATAATGGTTAGTGGGTTTATCCTATTTGACCTATTTTTCATACATGAATAAGTGCAATATTTTATTGAAGCTAAATACAGCACCTTTCTTTTCTGCATTAAATATATATCCATATATTTTGACAACTCAATTTTTTTTCGTATTTTGTATATCATATTTCCATATATATCTTTTCTTTTTGTATTCTTTTTCTAAGTATAAATATCTGAGCAAATATCCTCATTTTTTAGCAAAAAGATTTGGTTTTCCCTTATTCTTTTTGATAAAATTATCAATCAAGTCATTCATTCATTCTTTTACGCTTGTCTTGTCTTTCAAATACCCATTAGCTTCTATACATTCTTTTATAATATTTTGATATTGATATTGACACAATGATTTTTGATCTTGCTTTACTCGCTCTTTCTTTTACTGCTTTATTTACTTCCCCAGTTGTTGCTGATGATGATGATTCCGGTTACGGGACTGTCATTGAAAGTGCTTTTTGGTGTGGTTTAGATTCCACTCCATCTAATGATGGTTTTGATGTTCAATTCTACCACTATGCTGTTAACGATACTATTGATTACGAAGATACTACCTATATGTCTTCCGGATACTTGAAAGAAGACAAAGTCGGTGCTACTACTGGTCTTACTAGTCCTTACTACGAATATCCTTTATTTACAGGTTCTAGAGATGATGTCGTTCCAGGTACTATTTACGGTGTTGACATTGATATTTCTAACTACACCATGGAATTAAAAGGTTACTTCAAAGCTAAAGTCTCTGGTTTCTATGGTATTACTTTTGATGGTATTGATGATTCAGCTATGCTTTTCTTTGCATCCCCATACGCTTTCTCTTGTTGTGACTCAAACACCTTCGACACTTCAGCTGCTGCATCTAACTATCAATTATTCTCTTCATTAGCCTTCAAAGGTAACAACCATGACACCTTAACTTACGACCAATATTTAGTTGCTGGTTTCTACTACCCAATCAGAGTTATCTACACTAACATCGAAGGTTCCACTGGCTTCAATTTATCTTTCTCTACTCCAAGTGATACCTTCTTAACTGATTTCTCTGGCTACATTTTCTCTGCATCTGAAGTTGATGAAGCTGATGGTGACTGTTATTCTTCTGGGACTT